>CAKAOJ020001639.1:0-60668 GCA_916701645.2 Sebastolobus alascanus | reverse complement strand
TTTTTTTTTTTCTATTTTTTTTTTTTTTGACATACTAAAAACCCTTTTTTTTTGACTTAAAACTAATTTTTTAAATTTTTGACTACTTATAGATTTTTTATTTTTTTAAATTTTGATTTTTTTTTTTTACTTTTTATTAGACTTTTTTTTTTTTAAAATTTTTTATTTTTTTGACTTTCTATACTATGATTTTATTTTTTTTTTTGACATACTATACATGACTTTTATTTTTTTTTTTGAAACATACTATCCCTTTTTTTTTTTTGACTTTTAAAAAACCTAATTTTTATTTGACATATTTTAAACTATGATTTTTATTTATTATTTGACATACTATATTAGACTTTTTTTTATTTATTTGACATATATACTTGATTTTTAAATTTTTATTTGACATATATACTATGACTTTTATTTATTTATTTGACATACTATACTATGACTTTTATTTATTTAAACCACTATACTATGACTTTTATTTATTTATTTGACATACTTATTACGACTTTTTGTTTTTTTTATTTGACATACTATACTATGACTTTTATTTATTTTTTTGTTTACTTACTATGACTTTTATTTATTTATTTGACATACTATACTAGACTTTTATTTATTTTTTTGACATACTATACTATGACTTTTATTTATTTTTTGACAACTTACATGATTTTTTTTTTATTTATTTGACATACTAAAATTTTTAATTAAAAAACCCTTTTTTCCCCACCCTTTTTTTATTGATTTTTCTATCCTTTTATTTATTTATTTTTTATTATTTGAATTAATTTTAAATACCCCCCTATACTTGACTTTTTTAAAATTAATCCCTTTACAGGGCCTATTAATTATATACATGCTTATTATTGACAAATACTAGACTTTTATTTTATTTGCACTATTTGACTAAATAAATGAACTTATTTTTTGTTATCTTATTTTTATTTATTATTTTTTTCGATTTTATTTTTTTAATTATTTTTGGACTTTTTTTAAATATGGACCAAAATTTTTTAGGAAAAAAAAATATTATTACACCTTTTTTCTTTATTATTATTACTATTACTTTTTACTTTTACAACATGCTTTTTTTCAACATCTAAAATTGCTTTTATTTTTTTATTTCCAATATATATATTTTATTTATTTATTTGACATTTACTAACTTTTATTTATTTTTTAATATATACATATTTTTTTTTTAAATTTTTTTCATATATATAACTTTTATTTATTTGCACAATACTATACTTTTTTTTTTTATTTGAAAACTATTTGACTTTTTGAAATTTTTTTGACATACATCATGCTTTTATTTATTTATTTAATTAAAACTTATTTTTTTTTTTTTAATTATTTGACTTTTTTTAGCCAATTTAATTGTTTTTATTTTTTAGACATAATATTACACTTTTTTTTTTTATTTACATCTATCTATACTTTTTTTTATTTATTTACTACTATACTATGACTTTTATTTATTTATTTGACATACTATACTATGACTTTTATTTTTTTTTTTTGACGTACTATACTATGACTTTTATCTATTTTTTGACATACTATACCATGACTTACTAATTTATTTGACATACTATACTATGACTTTATTTATATATTTGACTTACTATATTACGACTTTTGTTTATTTATTTGACATACTATACTATGACTTTTATTTATTTTTTTTGACATACTATACTATGACTTTTATCTATTTTTTGACATACTATACCATGACTTACTAATTTATTTGACATACTACACTATGACTTTTATTTATTATATTGACATACTATATCTACGACTTTTTTTTATTTATTTGACATACTATACTATGACTTTTATTTATTTATTTGACATACTATACTATGACTTTTATTTATTTGACACACTATACTATGACTTTTATTTATTTATTTGACATACTATACTATGACTTTTATTTATTTATTTGACATACTATACTATGACTTTTATTTATTTATTTTACATACTATACTATGACTTTTATTATTTATTTGACACACTATACTATGACTTTTATTTATTTATTTGACATACTATAACTTTAACTATAGACAGACACACTGCCTCTCTGCTGCCACACATCCTCAGTATGGTGGCTATTGTATTGTATTCATATCCATATTCATATTTATTCATATTTGTTATTATTGGTGTAATTGACACTGTTTACATACCCACCTGAGTACTTGACTTCTTTTAAATTATTATACCATTACATGGCACTACTGTACCATACACCATAGTATACACTGCTATATTCAGTACTGCACAAGAGTACTCAGTACTTTGCACTATTTGCACTATTTGCACTATTTGCACTATTTGCACTACAAATGGCACAATGACACTTCACTGCTGTACTTATGTTATCTTATTTTTATTTATATCACTTTATATTCGATTGTATCTCTTTTTAAGGTGTATTGGTGTTGGACTTGTTATTTAAGCTACTGGATGCCTAAATTTCCTTCAGGATCAAGAAAGTATCTATCTATCTATCTACTATACTATGACTTTTATTTATTTATTTGACATACTATACTATGACTTTTATTTATTTATTTGCCACACTATACTATGACTTTTATTTATTTATTTGACATACTATACTATGACTTTTATTTCTTTTTGACATACAATACTATGACTTTTATTTATTTATTTGACATACTATACTATGACTTTTATTTATTTATTTGACATACTATACTATGACTTTTATTTATTTATTTGACATACTATATTACGACTTTTATTTATTTATTTGACATACTATACTATGACTTTTATTTATTTATTTGACATACTATACTATGACTTTTATTTATTTATTTGACATACTATACTATGACTTTTATTTATTTGACATACTATACTATGACTTTTATTTATTTATTTGACATACTATACTATGACTTTTATTTATTTGACACACTATACTATGACTTTTATTTATTTATTTGACATACTATATTACGACTTTTTGTTTATTTATTTGACATACTATACTATGACTTTTATTTATTTATTTGACATACTATATTACGACTTTTATTTATTTATTTGACATACTATACTATGACTTTTATTTATTTATTTGACATACTATACTATGACTTTTATTTATTTATTTGACATACTATACTATGACTTTTATTTATTTGACATACTATACTATGACTTTTATTTATTTATTTGACATACTATACTATGACTTTTATTTATTTGACACACTATACTATGACTTTTATTTATTTATTTGACATACTATATTATGACTTACTAATTTATTTGACATACTTTATTTATTTTTTTGACACACTATACTATGACTTTTATTTATTTATTTGACACACTATACTATGACTTTTATTTATTTATTTGACACACTATACTATGACTTTTATTTATTTATTTGACATACTATACTATGACTTTTATTTATTTTTTTGACACACTATACTATGACTTTTATTTATTTATTTGACACACTATACTATGACTTTTATTTATATATTTGACATACTATATTACGACTTTTATTTATTTATTTGACATACTATACTATGACTTTTATTTATTTATTTGACACACTATACTATGACTTTTATTTATTTATTTGACATACTATAACTTTAACTATAGACAGACACACTGCCTCTCTGCTGCCACACATCCTCAGTATGGTGGCTATTGTATTGTATTCATATCCATATTCATATTTATTCATATTTGTTATTATTGGTGTAATTGACACTGTTTACATACCCACCTGAGTACTTGACTTCTTTTAAATTATTATATCATTACATGGCACTACTGTACCATACACCATAGTATACACTGCTATATTCAGTACTGCACAAGAGTACTCAGTACTTTGCACTATTTGCACTATTTGCACTATTTGCACTACAAATGGCACAATGACACTTCACTGCTGTACTTATGTTATCTTATTTTTATTTTATATCACTTTATATTCGATTGTATCTCTTTTTAAGGTGTATTGCTGTTGGACTTGTTGTTTAAGCTACTGGATGCCTAAATTTCCTTCAGGATCAATAAAGTATCTATCTATCTATCTATCTATCTATCTATCTATCTATCTATCTATCTATCTATCTATCTATCTATCTATCTATCTACTATACTATGACTTTTATTTATCTATTTGACATACTATACTATGACTTTTATTTATTTATTTGCCACACTATACTATGACTTTTATTTATTTATTTGACATACTATACTATGACTTTTATTTATTTATTTGACATACTATACTATGACTTTTATTTATTTATTTGACATACTATATTACGACTTTTTGTTTATTTATTTGACATACTATACTATGACTTTTATTTATTTATTTGACATACTATACTATGACTTTTATTTATTTATTTGACATACTATACTATGACTTTTATTTATTTGACATACTATACTATGACTTTTATTTATTTATTTGACATACTATACTATGACTTTTATTTATTTGACACACTATACTATGACTTTTATTTATTTATTTGACATACTATATTACGACTTTTTGTTTATTTATTTGACATACTATACTATGACTTTTATTTATTTATTTGACATACTATACTATGACTTTTATTTATTTATTTGACATACTATACTATGACTTTTATTTATTTATTTGACATACTATACTATGACTTTTATTTATTTTTTTTGACGTACTATACTATGACTTTTATCTATTTTTTGACATACTATACCATGACTTACTAATTTATTTGACATACTATACTATGACTTTATTTATATACTTGACATACTATATTACGACTTTTGTTTATTTATTTGACATACTATACTATGACTTTTATTTATTTTTTTGACATACTATACTATGACTTTTATCTATTTTTTGACATACTATACCATGACTTACTAATTTATTTGACATTCTATACTATGAATTTTATTTATTTTTTTTGACATACTATACGATGACTTTTATCTATTTTTTGACATACTATACTATGACTTTTATTTATTTATTTGACATATCATACTATGACTTTTATTTATTTATTTGACATACTATACTATGACTTTTATTTATTTGACATACTATACTATGACTTTTATTTATTTATTTGACATACTATACTATGACTTTTATTTATTTATTTGACATACTATACTATGACTTTTATTTATTTGACATACTATACTATGACTTTTATTTATTTATTTGACATACTATACTATGACTTTTATTTATTTGACACACTATACTATGACTTTTATATATTTATTTGACATACTATATTACGACTTTTTGTTTATTTATTTGACATACTATACTATGACTTTTATTTATTTATTTGACATACTATACTATGACTTTTATTTATTTATTTGACATACTATACTATGACTTTTATTTATTTATTTGACATACTATACTATGACTTTTATTTATTTTTTTTGACGTACTATACTATGACTTTTATCTATTTTTTGACATACTATACCATGACTTACTAATTTATTTGACATACTATACTATGACTTTTATTTATATATTTGACATACTATATTACGACTTTTGTTTATTTATTTGACATACTATACTATGACTTTTATTTATTTTTTTTGACATACTATACTATGACTTTTATCTATTTTTTGACATACTATACCATGACTTACTAATTTATTTGACATACTATACTATGACTTTTATTTATATATTTGACATACTATATTACGACTTTTATTTATTTATTTGACATACTATACTATGACTTTTATTTATTTATTTGACATACTATACTATGACTTTTATTTATTTATTTGACACACTATACTATGACTTTTATTTATTTGACATACTATACTATGACTTTTATTTATTTATTTGACATACTATACTATGACTTTTATTTATTTGACACACTATACTATGACTTTTATTTATTTATTTGACATACTATATTATGACTTACTAATTTATTTGACATACTTTATTTATTTTTTTGACACACTATACTATGACTTTTATTTATTTATTTGACACACTATACTATGACTTTTATTTATTTATTTGACACACTATACTATGACTTTTATTTATTTATTTGACATACTATACTATGACTTTTATTTATTTATTTGACACACTATACTATGACTTTTATTTATTTATTTGACATACTATAACTTTAACTATAGACAGACACACTGCCTCTCTGCTGCCACACATCCTCAGTATGGTGGCTATTGTATTGTATTCATATCCATATTCATATTTATTCATATTTGTTATTATTGGTGTAATTGACACTGTTTACATACCCACCTGAGTACTTGACTTCTTTTAAATTATTATACCATTACATGGCACTACTGTACCATACACCATAGTATACACTGCTATATTCAGTACTGCACAAGAGTACTCAGTACTTTGCACTATTTGCACTATTTGCACTATTTGCACTACAAATGGCACAATGACACTTCACTGCTGTACTTATGTTATCTTATTTTTATTTTATATCACTTTATATTCGATTGTATCTCTTTTTAAGGTGTATTGCTGTTGGACTTGTTGTTTAAGCTACTGGATGCCTAAATTTCCTTCAGGATCAATAAAGTATCTATCTATCTATCTATCTATCTATCTATCTATCTATCTATCTATCTATCTATCTATCTATCTATCTATCTACTATACTATGACTTTTATTTATCTATTTGACATACTATACTATGACTTATATTTATTTATTTGCCACACTATACTATGACTTTTATTTATTTATTTGACATACTATACTATGACTTTTATTTATTTATTTGACATACTATACTATGACTTTTATTTATTTATTTGACATACTATATTACGACTTTTTGTTTATTATTTGACATACCTATACTATGACTTTTATTTATTTATTTGACATACTATACTATGACTTTTATTTATTTATTTGACATACTATACTATGACTTTTATTTATTTGACATACTATACTATGACTTTTATTTATTTATTTGACATACTATACTATGACTTTTATTTATTTGACACCACTATACTATGACCTTTATTTATTTATTTGACATACTATATTACGACTTTTTGTTTATTTAATTGACATACTATACTATGACTTTTATTTAATTATTTGACATACTATACTATGACTTTTATTTATTTATTTGACATACTATACTATGACTTTTATTTATTTTTTTTGACGTACTATACTATGACTTTTATCTATTTTTTGACATACTATACCATGACTTACTAATTTATTTGACATACTATACTATGACTTTATTTATATACTTGACATACTATATTACGACTTTTGTTATTTATTTGACATACTATACTATGACTTTTATTTATTTTTTTTGACATACTATACTATGACTTTTATCTATTTTTTGACATACTATACCATGACTTACTAATTTATTTGACATACTACACTATGACTTTTATTTATATATTTGACATACTATATTACGACTTTTTTTATTTATTTGACATACTATACTATGACTTTTATTTATTTATTTGACATACTATACTATGACTTTTATTTATTTATTTGACACACTATACTATGACTTTTATTTATTTGACATACTATACTATGACTTTTATTTATTTATTTGACATACTATACTATGACTTTTATTTATTTGACATACTATATTATGACTTACTAATTTATTTGACATACTTTGTTTATTTTTTTGACACACTATACTATGACTTTTATTTATTTATTTGACACACTATACTATGACTTTTATTTATTTATTTGACACACTATACTATGACTTTTATTTATTTATTTGACATACTATACTATGACTTTTATTTATTTATTTGACATACTATATTACGACTTTTTGTTTATTTATTTGACATACTATACTATGACATTTATTTATTTATTTGACATACTATACTATGACTTTTATTTATTAATTTGACATACTATACTATGACTTTTATTTATTTGACATACTATACTATGACTTTTATTTATTTATTTGACATACTATACTATGACTTTTATTTATTTATTTGACATATGTAGCGTTAACCACTCTACATGTAATTATTGATTTGCACTCGTTAAATAAAGAAATACTCAATTCGGGGCACCACCACTTTTTATAGGAAAAGCAGAAACTATTGTGATAGAAGTATTGATCATTAATCAATCTCAAGTCTGAAGTATAAGTTCTGAATTCATTGATCTACAGTTCTGCTTTGAAATACACACACAGACATGACTTAGTGATAAAGTGAAACATTTATTTACCATAAATCGTGATAATTAAATAAATGAAGTGATGAATATACAAATGACTAATTAACACTGGTAATTAATTAATTAATGAATGAATGAAATGAAAACTCAATGAAGCAATTCTGATTGGAACTTTAGTAGTGAGGGAAAGTCTGATTATTCTCTCTAAGCTATAAAAGTTGCAGTTAATAATTTGGAAGATTAGGAAATTTAGAAGATATGTCTGACAAACAACTATTGATCATAAAGCCACGGAACATTCACTTATCGCTGCAGTTGGTTCTGTTGGTCCAGAGGCCGTTTCCTCACACGTTGTCTGGATAGACAAGCCCCTTGGATGGGTTGGATGAGATCGGTTCAGCTGGCCCGGGATACCAAACAGCAAAGCGTGGAGAACATTCAACTTTCTCGTCAGAACATTGAATGTGGGAGTTGAAGTCCGTTGGCTGATTACTCGTTGAAAGAGATCAAAAAGCTGAAGTCGGATTATCTTCTGAAGCTTTAGAATTTATCTATTTCACGGAAAAAACTGGAAATGCTGGCCAAGCACTTAGCATTTAAATCACGCGAGATAAACAAAAGATCTTTAAAAATGCTGTCCTTTAGAAGTCACTTGACTCAGAAACATGAACATGAGGTAGAAAATAAACACACAAATGAAATGTATGTATGTAAATTCTGGAGAGCTGCTGGAGTCATCTCCCTGCGGACAACTTTCTCAACTTCTTCCTGACAACAGCACATCTGACTCTGTGTCCTCTCTTCTTTAACCCCCTCTGGGAGGGAGGGGTCGAGACCCTCTCTTTCTCTGATCGATTCATTATTGAAAAACCTTTACACGCGCAAAATCAGAATTCCCTCTTTACTAATTTTTCCTTTCTTTTGCACGAGACAGATACATATCAAAAACTATAAAACCACTTAATGTTTTAATCAAACATTAGTATCAAGATTGTAAAAATGTAATTCTAAGTTCAAGTTATAACTCCTTTTTAACAACTTTAAACTTAAGGTATTACATCTATTGAACATCACTGATAAAACATTAAAACGTATTACAATACCATTAATGATTATACACAAAGAAGTCAATAACCTAACACATGATGACTTCTAAACAATTTAATTATTGGTCACATTACCACAGATGAAAACTAGGTGGGGTTGACGCTTCACCGCTGGAGTGAATCTCTGGGTCACCGAAAGGTTAAGAAACCTAGGCTGTGGAATGTAAGATGGACAGGGGAGTGTGTGTGTTTTTGACCAAACGGATCACTTTGAAGTCAGGAAAAGTTATCAGTTCTTGTTGGTTTAAGTGGGGAGAAAACCCTTCCCACAGTTTTAAAAGTTATTATCCTCCTGGACAGTGTCAAAACTGACACTCGATGGTCGATAAAAGAGTTTATGGCCCTTTAAAGAAACAAATTGTTCTTTCTTTGGAGAACTTCCATTTGTAAATGACCAAATCTTGTTGGACACAAGAATGTGTTTTTCTCATCCCAGTAGATGCAGGATGAGATAAGATGCTTCTCAAAGTAGCAGGCACCATTCACGCTACACATACTATACTATGACTTTTATTTATATATTTGACATACTATAATATGACTTTTATTTATTTATTTGACATACTATACTATGACTTTTATTTATTTATTTGACATACTATACTATGACTTTTATTTATTTATTTGACATACTATACTATGACTTTTATTTATTTGACACACTATACTATGACTTTTATTTATTTATTTGACATACTATATTACGACTTTTTATTTATTTATTTGACATACTATATTATGACTTTTATTTATTTATTTGACATACTATACTATGACTTTTATTTATTTATTTGACATACTATACTATGACTTTTATTTATTTATTTGACATACTATACTATGACTTTTATTTATTTATTTGACATACTATATTACGACTTTTTGTTTATTTATTTGACATACTATACTATGACTTTTATTTATTTATTTGACATACTATACTATGACTTTTATTTATTTATTTTACATACTATACTATGACTTTTATTTATTTATTTGACACACTATACTTTGACTTTTATTTATTTATTTGACATACTATAACTTTAACTATAGACAGACACACTGCCTCTCTGCTGCCACACATCCTCAGTATGGTGGCTATTGTATTGTATTCATATCCATATTCATATGCACTATTTGCACTATTTGCACTACAAATGGCACAATGACACTTCACTGCTGTACTTATGTTATCTTATTTTTATTTTATTTCACTTTATATTCGTTTGTATCTCTTTTTAAGGTGTATTGGTGTTGGACTTGTTATTTAAGCTACTGGATGCCTAAATTTCCTTCAGGATCAATAAAGTATCTATCTATCTATCTACTATACTATGACTTTTATTTATTTATTTGACATACTATACTATGACTTTTATTTATTTATTTGCCACACTATACTATGACTTTTATTTATTTAATTGACATACTATACTATGACTTTTATTTATTTTTTGACATACTATACTACGACTTTTATTTATTTATTTGACATACTATACTATGACTTTTATTTATTTTTGACATACTATACTATGACTTACTAATTTATTTGACATACTATACTATGACTTTTATTTATTTATTTGACATACTATACTATGACTTTTATTTATTTATTTGACATACTATACTACGACTTTTATTTATTTATTTGACATACTATACCATGACTTTTATTTATTTTTTTGACATACTATACTATGACCTTTATTTATTTATTTGACATACTATATTACGACTTTTATTTATTTATTTGACATACTATACTATGACTTTTGTTTATTTATTTTGACATACTATACTATGACTTTTATCTATTTTTTGACATACTATACCATGACTTACTAATTTATTTGACATACTATACTATGACTTTTATTTATTTATTTGACATACTATACTATGACTTTTATTTATTTATTTGACATACTATACTATGACTTTTATTTATTTGACATACTATACTATGACTTTTATTTATTTATTTGACATACTATACTATGACTTTTATTTATTTGACACACTATACTATGACTTTTATTTATTTATTTGACATACTATAACTTTAACTATAGACAGACACACTGCCTCTCTGCTGCCACACATCCTCAGTATGGTGGCAATTGTATTGTATTCATATCCATATTCATATTTATTCATATTTGTTATTGTTGGTGTAGGTGACATTGTTTACATACCCACCTGAGTACTTGACTACTTTTAAATTATTATACCATTACATTGCACTACTGTACCATACACCATAGTATACACTGCTATATTCAGTACTGCGCAAGAGTACTCAGTACTCTTGCACTATTTGCACTATTTGTACTATTTGCACTACAAATGGCACAATGACACTTCACTGCTGTACTTTTGTTATCTTATTTTTATTTTATATCACTTTATATTCGATTGTATCTCTTTTTAAGGTGTATTGGTGTTGGACTTGTTGTTTAAGCTACTGGATGCCTAAATTTCCTTCGGGATCAATAAAGTATCTATCTATCTATCTATCTATCTATCTATCTATCTATCTATCTATCTATCTATCTATCCATCTATCTATCTATCTACTATACTATGACTTTATTTATTTATTTGACATACTATACTATGACTTTTATTTTATTTATTTGACACACTATACTATGACTTTTATTTATTTACACTCAAACTAACCTTAGTAAGCTATCTTTATTTAGTTAGCTGATAGTTAGCAAACTAACCTTAGCAAGTTATCTTCATTTAGTTAGCTGTTAGCTAGTTAAAGTGGTCTTTAGCTAACTAGACATATTCATCTGATTAGCTTTAGCTAACATAGCCAGTTGGGCTGAACATTTAAAAAATATATATCAAGCTGTGACTTTTCTTACTAATATTGTGATTTAAATAGATTATTTTCTATAAATCAAACTCCTGTTTTTCTGCTGATTTGATGGTCTAACGCTACACAGTTACAGTGTTAGAAAGTACATTTACTCAAGTACTAGATTTTTAAGTACTTGAGTATTTTCCTTTCATGCCACTTTACACTTCTACTCCAGAACATTTATACTTCTACTCCAGAACATTTATACTTCTACTCCAGAACATTTCAGAGGGAGAAGTTGTACTTTTATTCCATTTATCTGCATTTACGCTCTACATTTATCTGACAGCTTCAGTTAGTTACTTTACAAACATATGAAAATGCACAGCTGAAACGATTAGTCGATTCACTTATTAATCGATTGACTGAAATTAATTGGCAACTATTTTTGATTATGTCATTTTTTAAGCAAAATCATTTCATGTTTCCAGCTTCACAAATTTGACGATTTGCTGCTTTTCCTTTTTAATTATTTTATTATATATAGATCTATTTAATGATATAATATGTCATAATATAACATTCACAGGGGACATTTTCTTTCTTTTAATACTTAAAGTGCATTTTTCCTGATTTTACTTACATGCTTTTACTGAAGAAACATTTTCAATGCAAGACTTTTACTTGTAACAGATTATTTTTACAGTGTGGTATTATTACATTTATTTAGGATCTGAATACTTCCTCCAACACTGCACAGTTGTCAACACAATACATTTTTATTAATAATCACAAACTTGCTTTGTAAGTAACCTGAGGTAGTTTTTAACAAACAAAAGATAATTTTAGCTGTCATTCATATGATATTACATTAGTGGTTTACTTCATGAATCGAAGATATTCTGTGTTTAAAGTAAACAGCTTGTTTTAGGTGAGACAGCTCAGTCTGTGTTCAACTTTATTGGTATATTTAGTTGTAACAGTTTGACTCTGATCAATAAATGTCAGGTTGTCCTGTATAATGTTAATAATGAATATCACTGAGGTGTTTCTTCAGCTGATAATCATAATTCAGATTGATACTTGGAGCAGTTCTGTTTTCACTCTCTGATCAGCATCACAGTGTTCATGTTGTTGAGTCTAATTGTCTGATAAATGTTAGTTGTGACACCTACAGTACAGGTACTTATGGCTGAAACCTTGTCTACGTACAGTGCAGGTAAATAACACATGGCAGGTGTGTTTTTGTTAAAAACAGCAGGAATGTGATGAAGCTGCAGGTGTTGGGAGTTCTTGTTTTTCATCTGTGCTCGTTGTGTTTTTAATGCAGTCGGTTTCTTTGCTTCATGGTGTGAATAGTTGACCTCATATCAGTAACACTTGTTATGTGAATACAGACAGTAGAAACGGGTTTATCAAGAAAATCACGTTGAACAAATGTTAAATCTAATCTTTCCTCTGTGACAGGACTACATATATGTAGAGACTGTGATCAGTACAGGTTGTAATATTAATATTTTACACTAGTGGCCAGTTAGTTCAGGATTTGCACAATTCTTTTTAAAATGTTTTACTGATTTAATTTTAGGTGTTTAAACTCTGTTTTCTTGTCAGCAGCTCAGATGTGGAGGAAGAGGAGCTGCAGGTGGAAACACTCGAGGATATTGTTATCATTCAGTTTTCCCTAACATAGTTACTTTTTGAATGACATATAAACATTTAAACTTTATACTGCATGATCATCTTCTCAGTCAGGCTAGGCATTATCTGTTGAGACTGTTTCTTTAGTCAATCTGAAACGTGAGTGTGACACGAAAATAAAAATACATTATTGTTAAAGTTACTAAAGTTAACTCCAACACCAAGAACTAAATGAGCACACTAGCAAAAACACGCTCTGGGTGCATGCTAGAGATTTAACTACTTCATGCTACCCACACCAACAACACGCCTTCGCTCCACAGACTAAAACGACCAAAACTCACCGATGCCGCAGCCGAAGAGGAGAAAAAATAAACTTCACTTAATACAGACATAAATGATGTCTTACATTTGCTGTTGTGTGGTCAAAAGTTGTGTTTGAGGGATCATCTCTGAGTAAATTCCAGCCGTCTGTATTCATGGCATGGAGGAGGCTTTGCACTCGTCCAACATCAAGCATTTTTTATTGCACTACGATGAAACACTTTTTAACCCTAACCCTTTTTTATTGCACCCCCCCTTCCTATCAATGACCTTTTGACCACCACCACATCCAGATGCATCCAAACATCTATGCATTGTTATTGCACCTCAATCAAACACCTCCGTGGGGTACGAGCACATGCAGGACCACACTCACGTCATATAACGGGGGGTTGACACACTGACAGCTGCAACAACAACACCACGATCAAACACTTCCGCATTTTTATTGTCGCCACCTATCAAATGACCTTTTGGTCACCATCACATCCAGATACATTCCATATACCTATGCATTGTTATTGCCCCTCAATCAAACCTTTTTTAACCCTAACCCCCTTTTTTATTGCCCATCCCTGTTATCACTACCACATTGTTATTGCCCCAATAGGGAGGGGTGGAGGGGGGACACGTACTCGTGCACAAGCACACGCACACGCACACACATGCACTCACGTGCACGCGCATTTTCACATGCACGCGCAAAGTCGCCATACTATTACTACTGATGTCTGGCTTTAGGTCTTTTGCGGTAGCAATCCGTAAAACAGCGTGGAGGTTATCATCGCTGATCCGTGATCTGTGCTTGGTTTTGTTCAGATTCATGATTGAAAACATCTGTTTGCACATGTTGGTGCTTCCAAACATGGACAGGACACGGGCAGCTTGAAGTCGGAGCTGTGGCATCAAAGCAGGGGGGGGAGACGGTAAAAGTCCTCGATTGCAGCATCCTGGAACTTTGCTCTCAGGCTACCGTTGCATTGAAGTTCTATTAACTCCATCTGAAGGTGATGTGGTGCACTGTGGACGTCGGTGGTGAAAGGATGGGCAAAGATGGGAAAGGTTAAGTGCTGTGCTTTAAAGTCAGAGAAGCGCCGTTCGGATTCATTAATCAACCGGTTCACTTTGGTAGCCAATCGAGTGCATGAAAAAGCACCCAGGACTGAGGTTGAGATGCTCTGACAGACAGGAAAGTGGGCAAGACTATCCTGTTGGAGTTGAGGCTTCCATAGGAGCAGTTTCAGCTGGAAAGCTGTGATCGTGTCGTACATCCCCGTTATGACATGTTTGCGGCCCTTCAGCCTCTGGTTCAGTTGGGCGAGATGCTCCGTTATGTCAGACAACATGGCAAAATCACACAGCCAGTTTGGATCTGACAGTTCGAGCAAGAGTTTTCCTTTACTTTGCATGAACAGAGCAATTTCATCTGGAAGCTCAAAAGAATCTCTTGAGGACGGCGCTCCTACTCAGCCACCTTACTTCTGTATGGTACAGCACATCTCCTTGTTCCGTGCCCACCTCCTTCACAAATAGTTGGAACTGACGGTGATTCAGGCCCCGCACCCGAATGAAGTTCACCGTTTTCGTGACTGTGGTCATTACGTTATCCGGTGCCAGAATCTTGCCACACAGAGCTTCTTGGTGGATAATGCAATGGTAAGCTGTCAGAGGTGTGTGGCAGTTACTTTTTTGCATTTTCTCTTTCACCGGTCCAACCGAGCCAGTTCTCTCGCCACACATTGCAGGTGCTCCATCGGTAGTAAACCCCACCAACTTTTCCCAGGGTTATTTCATTTTACTTACAGACTTCTCCACCACATTGAAGATGTCCCTCCCCGTCATCGTCCCGTTCATGGTGACCACATCCAGGAGCTCCTCGCTGACAGAGAAGTCCGCCTTCACGCCTCTTAAAAACATGGCTAGCTGCGCCGTATCAGTACTGTCAGTGCTTTCGTCAACAGCTAATGAAAACTCCAGATAACTGCGTGCTTCCTCAGCCAGCTGTGTTGTCAGATTTCCCGCTAGCTCCCTGACTCGGTCTGCGATAGTGTTTCTTGACAAGCTGACATCGTTAAAAGCCTGTTTCTGGTCAGGGCTCACCTGCTTACATACCTTCAGCATACACTGCTTTAAAAATGCGTCTTCTGGAAAACACTTTGAAGATTGGGCAATTTCTTCAGCCACAATAAAGCTGGCTTTCACTGCTGCATCATTTTTTGCTGCAACATATTCTGTTGAGAATGCAGACTGCCTTTATTTCTTGGACTTTTTGTTGCTTTTCTTGGTGGCTAAGGTTAGCATACTTAGCTCCGTGTTTGGTGTGGAAGTGCCGCCTTAAATTGTATTCCTTGGATACTGCCACTGCCTCGTGGCAAAGAAGACATACCGGCTTGTCTCCATTAAGCACAAACATGTATTCGCTTTCCCATCTCTCATTAAATTGCCTTTCCTCTGGATCAACTTTTATTTTCTTGGACATTTTGGCGACCAAATCACTCTGCTAGAGTGCCGCTGATGGAAACGGCTGATATTGAGACGCTTCAGTGAGCAGGTAACAAAATCGAGATGCATTGCGGGACATGTAGTTTATGGACACCATACTTCTGTAAAGCGGCATAGAATTGTATGATAAGCAAATTATATTCTTTGCAAGCTCTCGCGTGCCACATAAAATGAGGTGCCGGTCCGGATTCGGCACCTCATCTTGAGTTTGACACATGTGGTCGAGATACATGAAACTCAGTTATTCATCATGAAAATGACCCATCTTCACACCTCTAAAGGGTGTTAGCGGTGTCAAGTCTGAGACCCCTTGATGAGAATGGGTGATTTTAGACCAAGTTTATTTCTAGAGCTTCTGGGGTGCTGAAACTGAAATATGTTGATCTCCACTCATTCTAGAGCAATATCGTGGTGGTTTCACATCTCTATGTATTTTGTAACTCTGGGGGAAGATGTCCATTTAAAATTACATAAGAATGGGGGTTGAAATTAGGTAAAATCAAAATATAAATTTAATTTTAAAAAAACAAAAATTAAAAAATTTTAAAAAATTAAAATTATATAATGTATTTAAAATGTAAAAAAAAAAAAAAAAAAAAAAAAAGCGGTTAAAAAAGTCAAAGTATAGTATGTCCTTAAAATGTAAAAAACAATAAAACATAAATAAAAAATGAAAAAAAGTTTTAAAAAAAAGTCAAAGTATGGTATGTCGTAAAAAGTGTGAAAAAAAAAAAAAAAGTTCTAAAAGTCAAAGTATAGTACATCCTAAAAATGTTAAAAAAAATAAATAAATAAAAAAAGATTTTAAAAAAATGTTAAAAAGTCATAATATAGTATTGTAAGTTTATATATCTAGTTAGTTTAGATTATATTTATATATGTAGTAAATTTTAAAAAAAAGTAAAAAAAGGCAAAGTATAGTATGTCATTAACAACTAAAAAAAAAAAAAAGTATAAAAAAGTATAAATATAGTATGTCCTAAAAATGTAAAAAAAAAAAAAAAAAGTGGTTAAATAAAGTCAGAGTATAGTATGTCCTTAAAATGTAAAAAACAATAAAACATAAATAAAAAGTAAATAAAAAAGGTTTAAAAAAAAGGTCAAAGTACAGTATATCCTAAAAAAGTCAAAAAATGTAAAATTAAAATTAAAAAAGTCAAAGTATAGTATGTCCTAAAAATGTAAAAAAAATAAAAAAAGATTTAAAAAAAAAGTGAAAAAAAGTCATAATATAGTATTGTAAGTATATATATATATATATATAGTTTGTTTAGATTATATTCATATATATAGTAAGTTTAAAAAAAAAAAGGAAAAAAAAAAGGGGAAGGAATCGTATGTCATAAAAATGTAAAAAAAAAATAAGTCAAACAAATTAAAAATTAAAAATAAAATAAAAAAAGTTTTAAAAACGGTCAAACATAAAGTATGTCCAAAAAAATTAAAAATTAAAAAAAACTTTAAAAAAAGTCAAAATACAGAATGTTCTGAAAATGAAAAAAAAAAAAAAAATATATATAAATTCAATAATGTAATATCATATCTATGCAAGGCCATATCTACAAAGTGCCTTGTGCAAGGAGGCAGAAAGCTACAGGTCTAGTTCCTGGAGGCCTAGGGGCCAACATAGTCAAAGTCCAGCTCCCCAACCATAAAGATGTTATCAATATAGCCTCTGTCCAAATGCCATACTGACTCGTTGAAATCATTTGAGAAATGTAGACATTATAGTGCTTTTTATCCCAAAAAACGGCAGCTCTCCCGTTCACTAGTATAGGTTTACAGACCAGTCTTGCCCGGTCCAATATGGCGCCCACGTTGACGTATCGCCGCAACGGGCTGAAGCGTCCAATGCAGCGTCTATGGGTACATCCCAAAGCTCTTAATTGCATCCACGTTTCCCTCACTTGCGTCTTTTCCTTGCGTCTTAGTCCCTCCCACCAGGGAAGCATGGAGAGACGCAAGGAAACCATGCGAGGAGAGAGGAAACGAGGAAATATGTTTTAAGAGAAATGAGACGTCGTTTCCTCTGAAGCGTCACGTGAAGCGACGTCCGTTTCTGATGACAGCAGCAGCTGATCACATCTGGATCAGCTGTCAGTCGGCTTTAATAGCTATAGAGACTTTAGATGGAGTTTGTGTTTGAACTGTACTAATAATACTAATAAAGGCACACAGTTATTATCAGTAGCAGAGCAGCAGTGTTTTCTCTCTGTAGCCTGTTACCTGTTTAACAAACACCTGCACATGAATAACAGCTGCAGTCTGTATTTATACTGAGTCCTGCTTAGAGGCTCAGGAACCATCTCTACTGGCACAATATCTTTATATTATTTATTCATTATTAGTGTCTGTATTTATTGATAGTCTAATTGTGAATTCTTTATTTAATAACCTAGAATATGACTATGGTGTCTTTTGAACACTGGACATTATTTATCAGGCTGAATGTTTCAGGGAAAATGTAAATGATGTAACTCATATCAGGAATTATCAGCCTCACATGTGACTGAATGGAAATGAAGATAAATAATGTTGCAGGTGTTTGTTGCTGACAGACAGACTAATAAATGCAGAAAGAAGTTATAGACCCGTTTGTCAGGTCTTATAAACCCCTCTCAGTGACAGGCTGCTTCACTCGCGGTGTATGAATGAGAGATACTGCAGATCCTTCTGCTGCTGTTCAGAGCTACATTTAACACTGTTCACACCTACAGTTAACACTGTTCACACCTACAGTTAACACTGTTCACACCTACAGTTAACACTGTTCACACCTACAGTTAACACTGTTCACACCTACAGTTAACACTGTTCACACCTACAGTTAACACTGTTCACACCTACAGTTAACACTGTTCACACCTACAGTTAACACTGTTCACACCTACAGTTAACGATGTTCACACCTACAGTTAACACTGTTCACACCTACAATTAATAACGTTCACACCTACAGTTAACACTGTTCACACCTACAGTTAACACTGTTCACACCTACAATTAATAACGTTCACACCTACAGTTAACACTGTTCACACCTACAGTTAACACTGTTCACACCTACAGTTAACACTGTTCACACCTACAGTTAACACTGTTCACACCTACAGTTAACACTGTTCACACCTACAGTTAACACTGATATTAACTAGATGGTGAATCAGAAAACAACTAACATATAAAACGTTTAATCTGTGATCTGTCTTCACTCCGGTATAAAACTTCAGCGATGCTGAGAGGTAAAGTTGTCAGATCAGTCCGATCGCCGCAGCGTCCAATCAGTAACTGATATCCAATAAGTTCTCATCTCCAAAAATGTACTTAAAACATAACATATTTGTGTATTTCTACAGGACTCCAGGCTGAAGAAAATCACAAGAGGACAACAGGTAAATAAAAAAAGAGAAATAAATAAATAAAGTCAAGTCTCAGTTTAATCTTTTCTTAAATTCACTTCTTTTACTGACGACTCTCTTGTTTCTGTTCAGAGTCTGTCAGGTTGGTGGGAGGAGACAGTCGCTGTGCAGGAACACTGGAGGTGAAACATCAGGGAGACTGGAGACCAGTGAGTGACTTTCTCTCTGTCTGGACCCTGAAGACAGCAGCTGCTGCCTGCAGAGAGTCAGACTGTGGCTCTGCTGTTTCTGTAGAACAGAGAAAGGAGTCCTCATACAGATCTGTGTGGTGGATCAGCTCTGACTGTGTTCAGTCTGGATCTGCTCTGAGGGAGTGTGCCATATCAGGTTACTCTTACTCCATCCTGAATCTCACCTGCTCAGGTAAGCTCATCAGTGACATCATCTATGACATCATCTATGACAGTAATGTTTCCAGTATGTTCCTTCCTCCGTCACAGTGACAGTCGCTGGTTTCCATTGGACTGAACTGTAAAGTTATCCAGGACAATGACATCCTAAAGTGTAGAGAACTGTATGACGAGCTGTTTTAACATTTAATAGCTCAGCTTGAATATACAGAATTAACATTAGAGATATCTACAACTACATTTTGAATAGTCGTAATTACATTATGACTAGTCAGAGTTCTTATTCCAGATATCTATAACGTCATTGTGACTAGTCAAAACGACAGTTAGAGATATCTGTAATTCAGTTCTGACTATCCTAAATAACAGTTACAGATATCTATAACATCATTATGACTAGTCAGAGTCGTTGTCATGACGTTGCTCATCAAGGCTTCCCATTGGATATCGGCTCAACAAAGCATCTGAACAATGTCAGCAGAAGCTTTTGCTAACTTGTATATTTCGGTAAAGTGTGAAAGATATGCACAGATTAAAACTTCCCGGATCAATAACTCATAAGAGAAACATAGTTAAAACACCAACGAGGGCTCTTTCTAACCGTAGTAAGGGAGTTGAGGCAACAGGCTTTTAACAAAATGAGACCTCCTCCTCTCGGAGCCGTCATTTTAAAGCCACATCAATTAAATATGACGTGTGGCACATTGTCACGCCTCTTTGATACGTCACATGTGTCTCTGTTCACAGTTCTGTTTCAGCAATTTGTGTGTTATTTTAACTAAATTCTATATTCACCCAGCAGCAGCTCATTTTATATGAATGCTCCCTTTAAACAAGAAGGCTGGATTTATTATATTACATTAGGGCTGTGTGTTGGCAAGAATCTGGCGATACGACACGTATCATGATACAGGGGTCACGATTCAGTATATCGTGATATATTGTAATTTTATTTTATTTAATTTTAGAAAAACTATCATAGTATAAAGAACACAACACCATATGCATAAAATCTGAGTAAAAAAGTTACTTTTTTATGCAATTTACATTTATAACAGTCCCTGTAACATCCAACATCATAGCACTACGTTGGCTAACACTTCATTTTACAGCTCCGCAACTTTCATGGTAATTAGGTGATAATTAGCAAGTAACCTATTGGAAATCGATTTGGAATTACTGCCAAATTACCCCAATATTTACCTGAAAATAAATCTAAAATGACTTTATTATAAACATTATTTAATAATTCTACCCTAAAATATCATCTAGTGGTTGAAATCGGGCCCTGAGGCTTGAGAAGAGGCTGTGTGCTGCTCTTCATCGGAGGTGGAAAACCAAAACTAATAGAAGACACTTCTGATCACCATGGTGACTGATTGTCTACACAGATGTAATCTGGTAGCTGATGTCATGATTCAGGGAGGTTTTTAAGACATTTAAAACAAGTTAAAAATCTAATTCCTCTGCTTTGGTCCTGTCCCTCCCTAACTACATATTGTGAATCTGTATATAATACACTCTTTCAGGTGGCTCTATCCCTCTTCAGCCTTCACCTGGCGCTTCTTTATTCACCGTCAAACTATTAGTGCACCGTTTTGAAATGCCGCTCCAGATTGACCTTCTTTGGTAAAGCCATGTTCACATTGCAGATAAGACAGACAGAGTTAGAATATGAGGAAACAAAAAGATAATCCTTCTCCCAGTCTGAATATAAATGATATGGTTTTGATCTTTTGGCTTTTAATATTTGTGTTTTGAGCTAACTTATCTAATCGATGGCATGGAGCGCTCTAAACTTCTCCAGTTAGTCACTGTCAATGAGCAGTGAAAAGATGTGTCCTGATCAGTGGCGGCCGGCCAATAGAGGGCGCCGCCCTCCCTGAGTCACACACAAAAAAACATTACTACAGATGGGATGCGTTTCATTTTGCACGGTTGCCGCCGCGTTACCAGGGTGACGTCGCGGCGGTAAAAGGGGGGGATGTATCTGGGCTGTACTTGATAACTAGAGACGCAAGATGGCAGCAGAGAGCTTGAATCTTAATCACTGGATTTTATGATGCTGTATCCAGTTTGACCCCCTTTGACCACAATGTGGTCAGCAATGGCAGAGTGGCGCTGTCCGTATTTCCGTAACTTTACTGAAAGCTTCAGCCAAAATATGAGATATTCGAGTCTTGTTATGTTGTAGTGATTAAATCTCGCAAGACTTTTGTTTGTTCAAGCTGATATTCACTTGCTGGCTTTCACTAAAATAGTTCCTGACATCTGTCAGCTGTTTCTCCGTGGATTGGAAGGAAGGAAGCATTGTAACGGTATCTGAATGTTTTTATATTTTCAATTAAGTCATTAAAAGCTTGCGGTATCTACAGTAAAGCTGTAAAGCTGACAAATGGTGGAAATTAGGCCTATTTCATTTTATTTGTTTAGGATATTTCCTTATTATTCGTTTACTGTTTCCCAACAGAGTGGTACAGTATCTACAGTCAGGTGGGGAAAGCGGCCGCCCGGTCTTTATTACAGTAGCTTAGTGTCTTTAAGGTGTTTTTTCTCCATTACAGACAAGCTTCGATTGTAAAATAAATATCAGTGTTTGTAAAAAAAATAAAAAATAAAAATCACTGATTTTTTTATTTGTTTTTACCATAAAAATAAAAAAGTGTAGGAACTACACTGCAGACTGGCCTCTCTGAACCGGTCCAGCACGGGTTGAATGTGAATCAGCAGGTCGGGTCTGCGTTCAATACGTCCGATGCATGAAATGTCTCTATCCTCACTGCGCTGCATTTTTATAAACATAAGATAATCTGGTCATGGGTCACATCTCTCGGTCGTGTTCTCATAGGCCGCCTCATAGCGCTGAACATCCACTGACTACTGTTTTACTTTTAGGATTGTTTTTTTGTTGCTGTGACAGCAAAACGGTACCAGCGGAAACACTGAGTGTTTGTTTTACTCTTACTGTGTATATTTCTGTGACATTCTGTGATGTTTATTGCAAGGGAGAGAGAGAGGGAGGGAGGGAGGGAGAGAGAGAGAGAGGGAGAGAGAGAGAGAGAGAGAGAGAGAGAGAGAGAGAGAGAGAGAGAGAGAGAGAGAGAGAGAGAGAGAGAGAGAGAGAGAGAGAGAGAGACAGAGTCCAACACCTCTCTGGGGGACAAAGGAGGACGGTCTGCAGGACAGATAATGCACACAGTGAACTTTAGACTGAGCTACTTTTTTAATTCCTGCCACCACAAACAGCTCTACTCTGCACCTTTATAGACTTGTTTTACTGTATTCTACAAACAATGTACAGCTTTATTCTGCACTTTAGTCTATTTATTATAAAAAAAAACAACTCTCTACCTCAGTTCTTATCCCGCATTATATTCCATATTTGACATTTCTTAATCCCCTAGTCTCTATATCTCCTATATTTTATTATCCAGCACTATATCACTTTTTGTACTAGATTCACATTTTTAATAGTCCCGTATCTCAGTCCGTATCTTTTTTAACACTTTCTTCATCTGCTGGTATTTTTAAATCCGGTATATTTTTTTTACTTACTTGTGCCTTTTTACTAATATGTTAACACTATGGAACTGAGATGCTGGAAACTTGAATTTCCCTCGGGATCAATAAAGTTACTATCTATCTATCTATCTATCTATCTATCTATCTATCTATCTATCTATCTATCTATCTATCTATCTATCTATCCATCCATCCATCCATCCATCCATCCATCCATCCATCCATCCATCTATCTATCTATCCATCTATTTACAATATCTCTGTTTCCCACACAGACGCCCAGGTATATTAACGGTCAGGGGGGTTAGAGAAAGAGAAAGAGAAAGAGAAAGAGAAAGAGAAAGAGAAAGAGAAAGAGAAAGAGAGAGGAGAGGTTGGAGGATGTAGAAGGAGTGTGCAATTAACGCCCCATATATTTCCTTGATGGTGAGAGATTAGGGCTTTTCAACTCGGGGCTCATCTGCCGAATCACTCTTTAACCACATTTTTGTTTTAACCTTAAAAATAAAAATCTCACAGTGTAAACTGTTTCTGAATCACTCTAAGTTTTATTTTTTACAGAGAGTCCATTATACACAGCAGGGACAAGCTTCGATTATAAAATACATAAGAACTAAAGACAGCAGAGTTAGGTTATTTTAGCGTACAAATAAAGATTCAGAAGCAGACAACAGCAGGAGGGAGGCCAACATACCAGTAGGACCTCCATGTAATGACATTACTTTTGGGATTACATTGTCCAAATGGTTTGCGTAGTTATTGAATGTCTTTCTGCTGAGTTTGGTCTCCCAGAACGTTATTATTGCTTCAGTCAGTTCCTCCCTGTTGAGTGATTTGGCTTCGCGTCGCACAAAGTCCTTCAGGGAATGTCAGACCAGCTCTCTCATGGAAATGAACCTGTTTTTTTACACATTTGTATGACAATTACACGACAGGGTTGTTTTTCTGAGCTCACGAAATGAAGACTTTTTAGAGATACGTGGTTACAAGCTTAAACTCTAAAGCAGTAAAATGCGAAACTTAAAACTTAAAGTGATTCTGAATCAGTCTACACTGTAAGATTGTTTTATTTTTGAGGTTAAAACAAACACTTATATAAACACTGATATTTATTTTACAATAGAAGCTTGTCTATAATGGAGAAAAACACCTTATAGACACTAAGCTACTGTAATAAAGTTTGCTTGTAAATAGCGGGCCGTGGGTAACCCGTTTTACCCGGTGAGAGGCTGAAAAGATGACCACCAGTCTCTGAGGACAAATTATAAACTGTCTTCATTTCATGAACTACAATAGACTATTTAAAACATGTATATATACTGTAGGAGATCATTCTGCTATTGTATGGCTGGGTATAGTACCGGGCGGCCGGGCGCAAATTATGGCTTTCCCCACCTGACTGTAAATACTGTACCAATCGTTGGGAAACAGTAAATGAATAATAAGGAAATATTCTAAACAAATAAAATGAAATAGGCCTAAATTCCACCATTTGTCCTCAGATAATAGTTATTATCAGATAAGAAATAATAATATCCTTAATATTACTTTACGGACGTTTTGAAAACCGGTGATGATAATGCAGTGATTATGGTTTCATGTTAAATAACCTCTCTTGGACGCTTGTATCACACTACACCTGAAGGCCGTTCTTTCATGTACAGTATTGTGATACAAACGTCCAAGACAGAACGATAATGATTGCTGATGAAAGTTATTAAAAATGCACTACTTTGGCTCTGAAGCAGCTGCCTCTCTGTCTGTAGTCACCTCTCATAGGCTCACTCTATGTCCCGCCCACAGCACTATCTGATTGGTTACACGTCACGAGTAATAGCCTATCAACACTGAAGGCTGCTACAAAGCTGCTCCAGTGAGCGAGCGGAGCTGTGAGTTGAACGTAAGACAGCAGATATTGATGAAGTTGCAATAAATATCACAGAATGTCACAGAAATATACACAGTAAGAGTAAAACAAACACTCAGTGTTTCCGCTGGTACCGTTTTGCTGTCATAGCAACAAAAAAACATAAAAGTAAAACAGTAGTCAGTGGATGTTCAGCGCTATGAGGCGGCCTATGAGAACACGACCGAGAGATGTGACCCATGACCAGATTATCTTATGTTTATAAAAATGCAGCGCAGTGAGGATAGAGACATTTCATACATCGGACGTATTGAACGCAGACCGACCTGCTGATGCACATTCAACCCGCGCTGGACCGGTTCAGAGAGGCCAGTCTGCAGTGTAGTTCATACACTTCACTGATAAACCAGACAACTGTGCAGTAACAATGAGCTTCATGATCAAAGAAAGTTTTCCATCAGATCTACACTTTAGTTCTCTCGCACACTCCCTCGACAAAATATAAAAACGGTCAAAATGACTGCCTTGGTAGTTCAAATCAAATCAAATCAAATTTTATTTGTATAGCCCAAAATCACAAATCACAAATTTGCCTCGGGGGGCTTTACAATCTGTACAGAATACAACACCCTCTGTCCTTGACAATGCAACCCTCACATCGGCTAAGGAAAAACTTAACCACAAAAAAACCCTTTTAACAGGGAGGAAAAATGGAAGAAACCTCAGGAAGAGCGGCAGAGGAGGGATCCCCCTTCCAGGATGGACAGACGTGCAATAGATGTCGCGTGTACAGAGTAACCATATAATGAAATCACAACATAGACAATTCATGACAAAAATGAATACATATAATGTGAATATATGTGAGAAGGTGGTAGTTCTGGTGTGAAATGAATTAAACGTTATAACTGACTCTGCTACAGGCTCTGTCTTTATTTTTTTAAGGAGACAGGGTTGCCCCCACGTTAAGTTCCCTACTGTACTGTATGTAGACTATTGTACTGCATGAGGAGCAGAAATGCAGAGTTCAGCTTCTCTCACAGCTGTTGCAGTCTAGACTGCTCACACCTGGTGGTGGTTGGTGCAAACTGCAGCTAGTGCAGGAAACAACAGAAGAGAATAAAAGTCTCCCCTCCCTTTCTGCCACAGCGAGGCACCGTTACCGCCGCGGCAACCCAGCAAAATTAGATGCATCCTATCATACTACTACTAATAATAATAATAATAATAATTATAATAAATTATACAAATTGTCAATATGTGTGTGTTTTAAATATGGAATTCACCCAGTAATTTGTGTAAAATATGACAGAAAATCATCTGTGCAAAATATATGGTTTTCCCGCTCGTCCCTGACTCCCCTCTGCTGTCTGTATGTCTGAAGTTCAGCTCACAGCAGGCGGGTCTGTGTAGCAGCTTAGCCAATAGCCGATTCAAGCTCTGAACGTATGACATTAAATGTAGCCAATCAGCGTCCTCAAATCTAATACGAGAGGGGCAATTATAGCCAGCTACTGCTAAAGTCAGGACTGCTCTCTGAGGTCTCTAGAGGAGCCATTTTAACTATTACAATGGTGAGCGGGACCGCTACTGCGAGACCGAACCCTGACTCGGTAAAATCTGTCCTCCTGGAGCCGTTTGAGAGAAGAACTTTGGTGGATAAAACTACAGGTGAAGGAGCCGGGCCCAGATCAACCCGACCTGGTAATAAAACAGCAGGCTGGTGAAGAAGGGAAGAAGTATATCCGAGGCTTCTGTCGTAGCTGGTACACCAGAAAGACCTGGCTAGCTGGATGCCGTCATGCTTTATTTAGCTTTCCGGGCTTGCTCTTTGAAACGACGGGGACGGATCCAGCATGGACAACAGCGGGAGTGAAGGATATGAAGCACCTGTAGGAAAAAGTAAAGAAACACGAGAACACCAGGACACACATGGAAAACTCTGTCCAGCTAGCCGTGCTAGGCCGAGTGAACATCGCTCCGCAGCTGGATGACGACCACAGGACTGCGGTCAGGAAACACAACGAGGAGGAGGATAAAAACCGGCACATTTTATCCAAAATAATCCATTGTGTGAAGTTTTGTGGTGCTTTTGAGTTGGCCCTGCGTGGGCATGACGAGACCGATTCCTCGGTCAACCCTGGTGTTTTCAGGAGGTTGGTGGATTTTGTTGCCTCACTGGACACCGTGCTGGAGGAGCACCTGAAGACCGCCGCCGTTTTTAAAGGCACGTCAAAGACGGTGCAAAACGAGCTGTTAGACTGCATGCTGTCAGTGCTTAGGGATTACATTCTGGAGGAAGTAAAGAGCGCTGATTTGATCGCAAATCAAGCAGATGAGTCGACGGACATTTCCACCCACTGCCAGCTGGTGCTTGTGCTACGCTACATCGATGCCAACAATAACATCCAGGAGCGGTTTTTCAAGTTCATTACTATCCAGAAACTTAATTGAGGACCGATAAATGAATTGTATTGTTCTTGTTAACTGTGTTTTATGTAGTATTAATATTTGTGGATGTGTTGTGGTTGTGCCTTTTCAGTAAGGTGAGAGAGTTTTGAAGCAGAAGTTTTGCTGGAGTTTATTATCTCTACACCTCAGAGTACTAGAGTCCATGATTATGTACATTCAGGTGTCTGAATAGCTTCAGGACTTAACAGCAGTTTTCCTAATTGCACTTCATGTTTACTTCCCCTGATCTTTACCTCACTATTGATTTACCAAACAAAGCGAGGTCAATAAGGGCATCACATTAAGTAAACATTTCCTATTACATGTTATATTGTTATATTATATTGTATTACATGTTTATTGTATTATAGTACATGCAGTGGTGGAAGAAGTACTCAGATCTTGTACTTCAGTAAAAGTAGCAATACTACCATGTAGAAATACTCTGTTACAAGTAAGAGTCCTGCATTCAAAAGTAAAAGTGCAAAAATATTAGCATCTGAGTACTTGAAGTACCAAACATAAAAGTACTCATTATGCAGAATAATGTATAGTATTGTATTCTAATTGATATCTTAATGTGTTTATCACTTTAATGTTGCAGCTGGTAAAGGTGGAGCTCATTTTAATGACCATATACTGCTGGGTAGTTTAATCTATAAAAGTACATCCTTTATTAGTTGATTATATTTTGTATTAATAATCTGAATCTGTAAAGTAACTAAAGTTGTCAGATAAATGTACTGGAGTAAAAAGTCTAATATTTCCCTCTGAGATGTAGTTGAGTAGAAGTAGAAAGTAGCAGAACATGGAAATACTCAAGTAAAGTCGAAGTACCTCAGAATTGTACTTAAGTACAGTACTTGAGTAAATGCTACTTAGTTACATTCCACCAATGAGTACATTTTATACTGTTGTTTTTCAAGGCATTATTTACTCTTCCTGTTGGAATAAAATAATTGTTAAGTATTTAACTGCAAAGTATTAATGTGTTTATGGTTTCATGTTAAATAACCTCTCTTGGACGCTTGTATCACACTACACCTGAAGGCCGTTCTTTCATGTACAGTATTGTGATACAAACGTCCAAGACAGAACGATAATGATTGCTGATGAAAGTTATTAAAAATGCACTACTTTGGCTCTGAAGCAGCTGCCTCTCTGTCTGTAGTCACCTCTCATAGGCTCACTCTATGTCCCGCCCACAGCACTATCTGATTGGTTACACGTCACGAGTAATAGCCTATCAACACTGAAGGCTGCTACAAAGCTGCTCCAGTGAGCGAGCGGAGCTGTGAGTTGAACGTAAGACAGCAGATATTGATGAAGTTGCAATAAATATCACAGAATGTCACAGAAATATACACAGTAAGAGTAAAACAAACACTCAGTGTTTCCGCTGGTACCGTTTTGCTGTCATAGCAACAAAAAAACATAAAAGTAAAACAGTAGTCAGTGGATGTTCAGCGCTATGAGGCGGCCTATGAGAACACGACCGAGAGATGTGACCCATGACCAGATTATCTTATGTTTATAAAAATGCAGCGCAGTGAGGATAGAGACATTTCATACATCGGACGTATTGAACGCAGACCGACCTGCTGATGCACATTCAACCCGCGCTGGACCGGTTCAGAGAGGCCAGTCTGCAGTGTAGTTCATACACTTCACTGATAAACCAGACAACTGTGCAGTAACAATGAGCTTCATGATCAAAGAAAGTTTTCCATCAGATCTACACTTTAGTTCTCTCGCACACTCCCTCGACAAAATATAAAAACGGTCAAAATGACTGCCTTGGTAGTTCAAATCAAATCAAATCAAATTTTATTTGTATAGCCCAAAATCACAAATCACAAATTTGCCTCGGGGGGCTTTACAAACTGTACAGAATACAACACCCTCTGTCCTTGACAATGCAACCCTCACATCGGCTAAGGAAAAACTTAACCACAAAAAAACCCTTTTAACAGGGAGGAAAAATGGAAGAAACCTCAGGAAGAGCGGCAGAGGAGGGATCCCCCTTCCAGGATGGACAGACGTGCAATAGATGTCGCGTGTACAGAGTAACCATATAATGAAATCACAACATAGACAATTCATGACAAAAATGAATACATATAATGTGAATATATGTGAGAAGGTGGTAGTTCTGGTGTGAAATGAATTAAACGTTATAACTGACTCTGCTACAGGCTCTCTCTTTATTTTTTTAAGGAGACAGGGTTGCCCCCACGTTAAGTTCCCTACTGTACTGTATGTAGACTATTGTACTGCATGAGGAGCAGAAATGCAGAGTTCAGCTTCTCTCACAGCTGTTGCAGTCTAGACTGCTCACACCTGGTGGTGGTTGGTGCAAACTGCAGCTAGTGCAGGAAACAACAGAAGAGAATAAAAGTCTCCCCTCCCTTTCTGCCACAGCGAGGCACCGTTACCGCCGCGGCAACCCAGCAAAATTAGATGCATCCTATCATACTACTACTAATAATAATAATAATAATAATTATAATAAATTATACAAATTGTCAATATGTGTGTGTTTTAAATATGGAATTCACCCAGTAATTTGTGTAAAATATGACAGAAAATCATCTGTGCAAAATATATGGTTTTCCCGCTCGTCCCTGACTCCCCTCTGCTGTCTGTATGTCTGAAGTTCAGCTCACAGCAGGCGGGTCTGTGTAGCAGCTTAGCCAATAGCCGATTCAAGCTCTGAACGTATGACATTAAATTTAGCCAATCAGCGTCCTCAAATCTAATACGAGAGGGGCGATTATAGCCAGCTACTGCTAAAGTCAGGACTGCTCTCTGAGGTCTCTAGAGGAGCCATTTTAACTATTACAATGGTGAGCGGGACCGCTACTGCGAGACCGAACCCTAACTCGGTAAAATCTGTCCTCCTGGAGCCGTTTGAGAGAAGAACTTTGGTGGATAAACTACAGGTGAAGGAGCCGGGCCCAGATCAACCCGACCTGGTAATAAAACAGCAGGCTGGTGAAGAAGGGAAGAAGTATATCCGAGGCTTCTGTCGTAGCTGGTACACCAGAAAGACCTGGCTAGCTGGATGCCGTCATGCTTTATTTAGCTTTCCGTGCTTGCTCTTTGAAACGACGGGGACAGATCCAGCATGGACAACAACGGGAGTGAAGGATATGAAGCACCTGTTGGTAAAAGTAAAGAAACACGAGAACACCAGGACACACATGGAAAACTCTGTCCAGCTAGCCGTGCTAGGCCGAGTGAACATCGCTCCGCAGCTGGATGACGACCACAGGACTGCGGTCAGGAAACACAACGAGGAGGTGGATAAAAACCGGCACATTTTATCCAAAATAATGGACCGCCGCCGTTTTTAAAGGCACGTCAAAGACGGTGCAAAACGAGCTGTTAGACTGCATGCTGTCAGTGCTTAGGGATTACATTCTGGAGGAAGTAAAGAGCGCTGATTTGATCGCAATTCAAGCAGACGAGTCAACGGACATTTCCACCCACTGCCAGCTGGTGCTTGTGCTACGCTACATCGATGCCAACAATAACATCCAGGAGCGGTTTTTCAAGTTCATTACTATCCAGAAACTTAATTGAGACCGATAAATTAATTGTATTGTTCTTGTTAACTGTGTTTTATGTAGTATTAATATTTGTGGATGTGTTGTGGTTGAGCCTTTTCAGTAAGGTGAGAGAGTTTTGAAGCAGAAGTTTTGCTGGAGTTTATCATCTCTACACCTCCGAGTACTAGAGTCCATGTTTATGTACATTCAGGTGTTCTGAATAGCTTCAGGACTTAACAGCAGTATTCCTAATTGCACTTCATGTTTACTTCCCCTGATCTTTACCTCACTATTGATTTACCAAACAAAGCGAGGTCAATAGGGGCATCGCATTAAGTAAACATTTCCTATTACATGTTATATTGTTATATTATATTATTATTGTATTACATGTTTATTGTATTATAGTACATGCAGTGGTGGAAGAAGTACTCAGATCTTGTACTACAGTAAAAGTAGCAATACTACCATGTAGAAATACTCTGTTACAAGTAAGAGTCCTGCATTCAAAAGTAAAAGTGCAAAAATATTAGCATCTGAATACTTGAAGTACCAAACATAAAAGTCCTCATTATGCAGAATAATGTTTAGTATTGTATTCTAATTGATACCTTAATGTGTTTATCATTTTAATGTTGCAGCTGGTAAAGGTGGAGCTCATTTTAATGACCATATACTGCTGCTGGGTAGTTTAATCTATAATATTACATCATTTATTAGTTGATTATATTTTGTATTAATAATCTGAATCTGTAAAGTAACTAAAGTTGTCAGATAAATGTAGTGGAGTAAAAAGTCTAATATTTCCCTCTGAGATGTAGTTGAGTAGAAGTAGAAAGTAGCAGAACATGGAAATACTCAAGTAAAGTCGAAGTACCTCAAAATTGTACTTAAGTACAGTACTTGAGTAAATGCTACTTAGTTACATTCCACCACTGAGTACATTTTATACTGTTGTTTTTCAAGGAATTATTTACTCTTCCTGTTGGAATAAAATAATTGTTAATTATTTAACTGCAAAGTATTAATGTGTTTTTGATACCTTCACCTTTTTTGCATTAAATCATACCGGAATGTTTGCTGAAATTGATTGGATGTGGCACAGTCCTACCTAGAAACATTTCCACCAGCCGCCACTGTCCTGATGATGAACTCATGTTGGAACTGTTCTGAGTCCAGTTTGAATCACTGGATTGTTGTTTCATCTCTCCAGACTCTGTCAGGCTGGTGAATGGGACTAGTCTGTGCTCAGGCAGACTGGAGGTGAAGACTAACCAGTCCAACCAGTCCAACCAGTCGTGGTCCTCAGTGTGTGAAGCTGACTTTGACCAGCAGGATGCAGAGGTGGTCTGTAGGCAGCTTGGCTGTGGGGCTCCTTCAGTCCTCCAGGGGGTGATCTATGGAGAAGTGCAGGATCCAATGTGGACCAAAGAGTTCCAGTGTGGAGGAAATGAGTCTGCTCTCCTGGACTGTAGAAGCTCAGACTCAGAGAGAAACACCTGCTCACCTGGCAAAGCTGTTGGACTCACCTGCTCAGGTAGAAGAGGAGCTGCAGCTCTGATCTGGTTCATTTCTGTTCTAATGAAACTCACTTTATTCTTTTACTGACGACTCTCTTGTTTCTGTTCAGAGCCTGATGATGTCAGGTTGGTGGGAGGAGACAGTCGCTGTGCAGGAACACTGGAGGTGAAACATCAGGGAGACTGGAGACCAGTGAGTTACTCTGTCTGGACCCTGAAGACAGCAGCTGCTGTCTGCAGAGAGTCAGACTGTGGCTCTGCTGTTTCTGTAGGACAGAGAAAGGAGTCCTCATTGAGATCTGTGTGGTGGATCAGCTCTGACTGTGTTCAGTCTGGATCTGCTCTGAGGGAGTGTGCAACATCAGATTACTCTGACTCCATCCTGGATCTCACCTGCTCAGGTAAGCCTATCAGTGACATCATCTATAACATTATCTATGACAGTAATGTTTCCAGTATGTTCCTTCCTCCGTCACAGTGACAGTCGGTGGTTTCCATTGGACTGAACTGTAAAGTTATCCAAGACAATGACATCCTAAAGTGTAGAGAACTGTATGACGAGCTGTTTTAACATTTAATAGCTCAGCTTGAATATACAGAATTAACATTAGAGATATCTACAACTACATTTTGAATAGTCGTAATTACATTGTGACTAGTCAGAGTTCTTATTCCAGATATCTATAACGTCATTGTGACTAGTCAGAGTTGTTATTCCAGATATCTATAATGTCATTGTGACTAGTCAGATTTCTTATTCCAGATATCTATAACCTCATTGTGTCTAGTCAGAGTTCTTATTCCAGATATCTATAACCTCATTGTGTCTAGTCAGAGTTCTTATTCCAGATATCTATAACCTCATTGTGACTAGTCAGAGTTCTTATTCCAGATATCTATAATGTCATTGTGACTAGTCAGATTTCTTATTCCAGATATCTATAACCTCATTGTGACTAGTCAGAGTTCTTATTCCAGATATCTATAATGTCATTGTGACTAGTCAGAGTTCTTATTCCAGATATCTATAATGTCATTGTGACTAGTCAGAGTTCTTATTCCAGATATCTATAACCTCATTGTGACTAGTCAAAACGACAGTTAGAGATATCTGTAATTCAGTTCTGACTATCCTAAATAACAGTTACAGATATCTATAACATCATTATGACTAGTCAGAATTAAATTGTAGATATCTGAAAGTGGAATTACGACTAGTCAGAATTCAGTTGTGGATATCCGTAATGAGAAACCCCATACACATGAATGGGAAAAGTAGTTTGAATCGTACTAGTCAAAATGTAATTTCAGATATCTAGAATTAGAGTTATGACTAGTCTAAATGTAATTACAGATATCTAGAATTAGAGTTATGACTATAGTCTAAACAACGTTGCAGATATCTCTGATGAATCTCCTGTCTAGTTATTAAATGTTTAAACAGCTTGCCATAGAAGTGGGCTTGTTTCTGAAAGCTTCAAACTCTCCACAGACTGCTGAGCTTCACCTGACAGGACACAGCTGTCTGTCTGTAGGCCTTTCCCATTTCACAGTTTCTACATCCTCGAATCCTTCCCTTGCCTCCTCTCCTCGCGTCTTAGTCCCGCCCACGAGAGATGCGAGCTGAGGAGGCGAGGAAGAGACGCGAGGAGAGAGGAGATGAGGCAACAGGCTTTTAACAAAATGAGACCTCCTCCTCTCGGAGCCGTCATTTTAAAGCCACATCAATTAAATATGACGTGTGGCACATTGTCACGCCTCTTTGATACGTCACAGGTGTCTCTGTTCACAGTTCTGTTTCATCAATTTGTGTTATTTTAACTAAATTCTATATTCACCCAGCAGCAGCTCATTTTATATGAATGTTCCCTTTAAACAAGAAGGCTGGATTTATTATATTACATTAGGTCTGTGTATTGGCAAGAATCTGGCGATACGATACGTATAATGATACAGGGGTCACGATTCAGTATATCGCGATATATTGTAATTTTATTTTATTTAATTTTAGAAAAACTGTCATAGTATAAAGAACACAACACCATATGCATAAAATCTGAGTAAAAAAAGTTCCTTTTTTATGCAATTTACATTTATAACAGTCCCTGTAACATCCAACATCATAGCACTACGTTGGCTAACACTTCATTTTACAGCTCCGCAACTTTCATGGTAATTAGGTGATAATTAGCAAGTAACCTATTGGACATTTATTTGGAATTACTGCCAAATTACCCCAATATTTACCTCAAAATCTATCTAAAATGACTTTATTATAAACATTATTTAATAATTCTACCCTAAAATATCATCTAGTGGTTGAAATCGGGCCCTGAGGCTTGAGAAGAGGCTGTGTGCTGCTCTTCATCGGAGGTGGAAAACCAAAACTAATAGAAGACACTTCTGATCACCATGGTGACTGATTGTCTACACAGATGTAACCTGGTAGCTGATGTCATGATTCAGGGAGGATTTTAAGACATTTAAAACAAGTTAAAAATCTAATTCCTCTGCTTTGGTCCTGTCCCTCCCTAACTACATATTGTGAATCTGTATATAATACACTCTTTCAGGTGGCTCTATCCCTCTTCAGCCTTCACCTGACGCTTCTTTATTCACCGTCAAACTATTAGTGCAACGTTTTGAAATGCCGCTCCAGATTGACCTTCTTTGGTAAAGCCATGTTCACATTGCAGATAAGACAGACAGAGTTAGAATATGAGGAAACAAAAAGATAATCCTTCTCCCAGTCTGAATATAAATGATATGGTTTTGATCTTTTGGCTTTTAATAGTGTGTTTTGAGCTAACTTAGCTAATCGATGGCATGGAGCGCTCTAAACTTCTCCAGTTAGTCACTGTCAATGAGCAGTGAAAAGATGTGTCCTGATGATGAACTCATGTTGGAACTGTTCTGAGTCCAGTTTGAATCACTGAATTGTTGTTTCATCTCTCCAGACTCTGTCAGGCTGGTGAATGGGACTAGTCTGTGCTCAGGCAGACTGGAGGTGAAGACTAACCAGTCCAACCAGTCCAACCAGTCGTGGTCCTCAGTGTGTGAAGCTGACTTTGACCAGCAGGATGCAGAGGTGGTCTGTAGGCAGCTTGGCTGTGGGGCTCCTTCAGTCCTCCAGGGGGTGATCTATGGAGAAGTGCAGGATCCAATGTGGACCAAAGAGTTCCAGTGTGGAGGAAATGAGTCTGCTCTCCTGGACTGTAGAAGCTCAGACTCAGAGAGAAACACCTGCTCACCTGGCAAAGCTGTTGGACTCACCTGCTCAGGTAGAAGAGGAGCTGCAGCTCTGATCTGGTTCATTTCTGTTCTAATGAAACTCACTTTATTCTTTTACTGACGACTCTCTTGTTTCTGTTCAGAGTCTGTCAGGTTGGTGGGAGGAGACAGTCGCTGTGCAGGAACACTGGAGCTGAAACATCAGGGAGACTGGAGACCAGTGGGTGACCGTTACTCTGACTGGACCCTGAAGACAGCAGCTGCTGCCTGCAGAGAGTCAGACTGTGGCTCTGCTGTTTCTGTAGAACAGAGAGAGGAGTCCTCAGTCAGATCTGTGTGGTGGATCAGGTCTAACTGTGTTCAGTCTGGATCTGCTCTGAGGGAGTGTGCAACATCAGGTTCCTCTGACTCCATCCTGAATCTCACCTGCTCAGGTAAGCCCATCAGTGACATCATCTATGACATCATCTATGACAGTAATGTTTCCAGTATGTTCTTCCTCCGTCACAGTGACAGTCGGTGGTTTCCATTGGACTGAACTGTAAAGTTATCCAGGACAATGACATCCTAAAGTGTAGAGAACTGTATGACGAGCTGTTTTAACATTTAATAGCTCAGCTTGAATATACAGAATCAACATTAGAGATATCTACAACTACATTTTGAATAGTCGTAATTACATTGTGACTAGTCAGAGTTCTTATTCCAGATATCTATAACCTCATTGTGACTAGTCAGAGTTCTTATTCCAGATATCTATAACCTCATTGTGACTAGTCAAAACGACAGTTAGAGATATCTGTAATTCAGTTCTGACTATCCTAAATAACAGTTACAGATATATCAAACCTCATTATGTCTAGTCAGAGTCGTTGTCATGACGTTGCTCATCAAGGCTTCCCATTGGATATCTGCTCAACAAAGCATCTGAACAGTGTCAGCAGAAGCTTTTGCTAACTTGTATATTTCGGTAAAGTGTGAAAGATATGCACAGATTAAAACTTCCCGGATCAATAACTCATAAGAGAAACATAGTTAAAACACCAACGAGGGCTCTTTCTAACCGTAGTAAGGGAGTTGAGGCAACAGGCTTTTAACAAAATGAGACCTTCTCCTCTCGGAGCCGTCATTTTAAAGCCACATCAATTAAATATGAGGTGTGGCACATTGTCACGCCTCTTTGATACGTCACAGGTGTCTCTGTTCACAGTTCTATTTCATTAATTTGTGTGTTATTTTAACTGAATTCTGTTTTCACAAATCCAAATTCTTCATGACCATGTCAGACAATATATTTCCTCCATATCTGAATGTACAAACAAAAAAGCTGCCGGAGCATCGAGGATCGAGGAGACGAGGAGACACAAAATCAGGTCCATTTTGTTGAACGGATGGTCAACAAAACATCGAAAAACGATTAAACGGAAACGGTGGTGCATTGAACACTCTGTTGTGCTACGCAAATGCACTGCCTTTATAATACGACAGGGTTTGTGCACGTCGCTGCTGATTGGGTAACACCTCTGACCAGTGGCGGCGCCAGAGATTTTCTTTTGCTGGTGCTATGGGGTTGCTCGACTCTTCAGAGAAGGTGCTCTGAAAATCATGGATTTCATGTCGGTCATATCGGAACACCCCAGGCCCACGTAAACACACGCGCGTACACGCGCACGCGCTCAGTACCCGTTCCGCTGAATATAAAACTTCACACAACTATGCCACGGACATGCCGTGTACACAAGCAGCAGCAGCAAACAACAGCACGCAACAGAGAGCAATAGACACGTATTTGTGCACATTTCAGCCTCACATGCTGAGATCACAAAATCACGCAGCCAGTTACCAACACTTAGTCTAAGGAATCAGCAGTATTCCTAATGTTATATGAAGGAGCATCACATAGAGATAACTATAAGGAGCCAGAATTTGTGCTTCTTCAACCACCAAATTAATTAAATTTATAATAGACAAAAGAGGGAAAAATCATGCACTTACCATTAAACGTCTTCACAACGCTGCGCCCATTGGGCGAAACAGATCACCTGTTCGGCTTTATGTTTTTAGTCTAAAAATAAACTTTTTAAAAAAGTATTTATTTACTAATGGTTCAAATTATAATTAAGACTATTCACACATAAAACAAGACTCGGTCAAAAGCGAGTATATGGCTTGACCGTATGGTCAAGTCTGTGAATTTGTATTTATACAAGGTGAAAAGGTATTAGCATGACCTACAGTATGTAAGGTTAAAAGTATTTCAGTTTTTTATGAAAGCATGTGTACCAAAAGCATTCATCATATAAGTGGTGTGTAACAATATATACAAACGTTGTGAAAGTTTCTCACTGTTGAGATATTCCCGCTGTCATCACTGACGTTGTTGCTGCTGTATTTATTCCTAGATGGAGTATTAATGGAGCAGCTTGTTATCATAACCTGCCACTGATCGATCCGAACTCCATTCAGAAAACAAGCATTTTAAAAGTTGTTTGCCTGTCGTCATGGTAACAGACCCGACAAAGCATGAATTCAGACTTTTTACTAATCAGCATCATTATGTAGTTATTTCGGCACACTTTGATCTGGTTACAACAACGTCGCTGCCGTATTTATGCCTAGATGACGTTATGTTGAGTGTTGACGCAGCAGCTACAATGTTAACGCAGCCTGCCACTGATCGATCCGAACTCCGTTCAGAAAACAAGCATTTTAAAAGTCGTTTGCTTGTTGTGTTGCGGACAGACTTGACAAAGAATGAATTCAGACTTTTTACAAATCGACATCATTATGTTGTTATTTCGGCATTATTTTGATCTATTTATTGCAATTACCACAGAAATTTCTTGGGGGTGCTGAAGGGGTGCTATGGCTATCCCAGGGGGAGCTACAGCACCACCAAGCCCCTCCCTGGCGCCGCCCATGCCTGTGACACACCCACCAAATGAGAGGAAACGCACCATTTGGAGGAAACACGCCGTTCAACCCGGAAACCGTAGCAAACCAGTGCAAATTGTTTTCAGACTGAACGTGCCCCAGCTCTCAGCCAATCATCTCTCTGTGTTTACAGACCTGCTGCTTCAGCCCAACATCTCTGGGTCCTCCTCCGTGGACGGGGTCTCCGAGGCCCAGCAGCAGGGGTTTCACGTGCTCTGGGGCTCAACCTTCACCATCAGCTGCTCCGTCCAGCCACAGTACCCAGGAGGCTCCTTCCAGCTCAACTTCACCTCCTCCACCTCAGCACTCAACTACACCAAGCCAGCTGTCAATCACTCCGCCCACTTCCTGTTTCCTGCTGCAGAGCCCGCCCACCAAGGAAGCTACAGCTGTGTTTATCACGTCTATGTTTTTTCTCATGACTTCTTCTCTGAGAGCCGTCTGATCTCTCTCACCGTCGCAGGTAAGCTGACTGTTTACATGCAGGTTTGGAAAATGTGATCCGAACGGAGTGAAAATGATCAGCTGACAACAGAGAAGCTTCCATTCTGTAATGAAGGATTTTCACTATTTTTAAAATTAAGGAATTTTCTTATTTCATAGGGATTTCATTTAATTTTCCACTTAAGGAATTTTTTTTTTTTTGAAAAGAATTTTACTTTATTTGGTATATAAGGCATTTTCTTATTTCATAAAAATTTTACCTAATTTTGTACTTTAAGAATTTTCTTATTTAGTACAAATTTTACTTAATTTTGTACTTACGGAATTTTCTTATTTCGTAAGAAGTTTGTATATTTTCGTACTTCATGAACTTACGTAATTTTGTCAATAAGAATTTTGCTTTCTTTTTTCTAATTAAGGATTTTACTTAATTTGTAATGAAGGATTTTGCTTATTTCATAAGAGTTGTACTTCATTTTGTAATTAAGGATTTTTTTTATTTCGTAATAATTATCCTTATTTTTTTATTTAAGAAGTTTGATGAATTATGTCGGAGCCTACAGAGATCATAGAGATTAAAACATGAATAAAAATTAGAGCTTTATTCTACGTGGAGATGACGTCAATTTAGGACATCTGCTCACAACCAATTAAAGAGAGAAATGTAGTTCTAGTACTACTTTAGCAAAGTACTTTAAGGGTTATGACATATTCAGTCATAATAAGTCCATGCATGTTGTTGTTTCTGGAATGACACTGTGACTATACTGTCATTGTGTTACACATGTCATACAGTAACCAAACTTATACAAAGTGGATAAATAATAAATAAAGCAAACAACCTACTGTAGGACAGAGCATGTTTGGTTCTAAACATATCAAAGTCTCACTAAAGTTACGTCAGTTGTATTTCTACAGATTAATCTCAGAGGACTTTAAAATCTGTCCAACAAAGAACAGTCTCCGTCCTCAGAGCCTGGATTCACATAAAGAAGATTCAAGAAGTGATTTTAGATTTGAGGTCACTACAGTTTGTGTTTAATGGGAGCTGTTGGACTCATGATGTGATTTGATGTGATGTGATGTGATGTGATGTGATGTGATGTGATGTGATGTGATGTGATGTGATGTCTGTCCATGTGTTTGATCAGATCTAAGGCCTCTCATCATCAGAGCGGTCGTCCTGCCGCTGATTCTGCTGTTGGCGAACATTGGCCTTTACTTCTACTGTAAGGTACTGACACACGTCTGTTGTTCAGATCACTGACTGACATGAAGCACTCAGTCTGTGTTTATTGAAGTGAAGAGAGAGGAGTGATGCAGGAAGTCACATCTGTGTGCTGTCATGTGTCTCCAGGCCACCAGGGGGCAGAGGCCGGGCAGACGGGAGAAGGCTGAGCCGGATTATTATAACCTGGGTGTTCCTGCAGCTGAAGGAGGAAGGAGCTCAGGGAGCAGAGTAGCACCTCCAAGGAGCTCATCTCACATCCAGATGGATTTATAACACACAACCCAGCAGCAGCTCATTTTATAGGAATGTTCCCTTTAAACAAGAAGGCTGGATTCATTATATTACATTATATAAGAGAAATAAATAGAGGTCGTTAGTGGCACTCTCCTTCGACATCTCCCCACCCCCCTCATAGTTATGGTCATTCAAGGTAGAAATACTCAGAACTATTTTGTGTTTTGTCATTTTAATAAAATAATAATGTTAGATTAAAAAATAGGCACATTGAGGAAAAGTCAGGGTCCTACTGTCACATGGTTTTGTTTCAACAACTTATTACTTTGCAAAATTTAAAAACGGTCAAAATGACTGCCTTGGCAAAATGAGACCTATCCTATCTGTATAATGAATGAATCAAAGTCATGTAGCTAGCAAACAAAGTAGAGTATTAAAAACCAGAGGCTGTTTTCACACCAGTTTCATCTTGTTAGTGACACATGAACTTTAGGACCTCACTTTAGCGCTCCCTTGTGGTTCACATGGCTCATTTATTGTTGTGAGCAAGACCACATTTAGCTAAAAAAATAACCATAAAAATATTTTTAAAAAAAGGAGTTCGAACAGCTTATAGTGTGATTAAGGAATTTTCGCATTTCATTTAGAATTTTGCTTAATTTTGTACATAAGGAAAATTTATAATTGAGGAATTAAATTTTACTTCTTATTTTTGTAATGAAGGATTTTGCTAATTTCATAAGAATTTCACTTAATGTTGTAATCAAGGATTTTGATGATTTTTATAATTAAGTAATGTACTTATTTTTTTAAAGAATTTTACTTAATTTTTTAATTAAGGAATTTTCTTATTTCATAAGAATTTAACTTAATTTTATTTTCAGTAGAATTTGGCCAATTTTTGTACATAAGGAGTTTACTTAATTTTGCATTTCAAAAATGTACTTAATTTCTATGAATTTGACTTACTTTTTTACTGAAGGAATTTACTAAATTTTGTATTTTGGAATTTTACTTAATTCATAAGAATTTTCTTAATGTTGTACTTAACAAATTTACAAAAATTTATAATTGAGGATTTTACTTTACTACTTTTTTTCTAATGAAGGATTTTGCTTATTTCATAAGAATCTCACTTAATATTGTAATCAAGGATTTCAATGATTTTTATAATTAAGTAATGTACTTATTTTTTAAAGAATTTTACTTAATTTTTTAATTAAGGAATTTTCTTATTTCATAAGGATTTTACTTACTTTTATTTCAGTAGAATTTGGCTAATTTTTGTACATAAGGAGTTTACTTAATTTTGCACTTAAAAAATGTACTTAATTTCTATGAATTTTACTTACTTTTGTATTTAAGGAATTTACCAAATTTTTTATTTGGGGATTTTACTTAATTCATAAGAATATTCTTAATGTTCTTAACAAATTTACACAAATTTATAATTAATTAATGTACTTATTTAAAAATTTTACTTAATTTTGTAATTAGGGATTGTTCTTATTACATACGAATTTTACTTAATTTTATTTCCGTAGAATTTGGCTAATTTTTGTACATAGGGAGTTTACGCAATTTTTCACTTAAAGAATGTACTTAATTTCTATGAATTTTACTTACTTTTGTATTTAAGGAATTTACCGAATTTTGTACTTTGGGAATTTTCTTAATGTTGTACTTTAACAAATTTACACAAATTTATAATTGAGGATTTTACTTTTTCTACTTTTTTTCTAATGAAGGATTTTGCTTATTTCATAAGAATTTCACTTAATGTTGTAATAAAGGATTTTGCAAATTTTCATGATGAAGTACTTATTTTTTTAAGAAATTTAAGAGATTTCTATGAATTTTACTTAATTTTGTATTTAAGGAATTTACCTAATTTTATACTTTTGGAATTTACTTAAAGTGGCAGTAGGCAGTATATTTTCGGCATCATTGGGCAAAAACTCCATAATAACCTTTCAGCAGTTTGTTATTCAAGTGTTCTCAGAGAAAACTAGACTTCTGCTCCTCCTCATGTCTCTGTATTCAGGCTTTAGAAAATCTAGCACGTGACGAGAGACTTGGTCATGTGACCAGAACTTGGCTTCCTTCACCAGATTTTACAATGGCGGCCGCATCACAAACTTTCTCATTTTACAGCTAAACAGTAACTACAAGATGATTCTGAGAACATCTGAGGAGAGAAATAGTCATTACAGTAACAGAATATTGATTCATATTTGATTTATCGATTGATCAGAGTTGGCGAGTGATTGACAGCCGGCTCTCATAGACTGCAGCTGGGCAGCGGACCTTGTTTTCCTCCGGTAAGTGAAATCCTTCAGATGCCGTTAGGAGCACCGGAGGACACAGTAGGACACAGAGGAACAGGATTTTTTTCAGGTTACCTGTTTCATGTACTACTGTCACGATATAGCGACCGTTTTCTAAAAATAACTTTTTTAAATCATATTTGCTCCAATCTCGCCTACTTCAGCTTTAATGTTGTACTTGAAAAATTAACAGAAATGTTCTAATTCAGGGTTTTATTATTTCATAAGAATTTAACATAATGTTGTAATCAAGAATTTTGCACATTTTCATAATCAAGTAATTTACTTATTTCATAAGAATGTTACTTAATTTTATTTCATTAGAATTTTGCTTAATTTTGCACTTAAATAATTAACTTAATTTCTATGAATTTTACTTAATTGTATTTAATGAATTTACCTAATTTTGTACTTTGGGAATTTCCTTATTTCATAAGAGTTTTCTTAATGTTGTACTAAAATTAACACAAATTTGTAATTCAGGGTTTTACTTATTTCATAAGAATTTCACTTAATAATATAATCTATTAATTAATACATAATTAATCAAATTTTTCAAAGACTATTACATAATTTTATTTTAGTAGAATTTGGCATATTTTTGTATTTAAGAATTTTGATTCATTCTGTAGTTCAGGAACTTGCTTTTTAGAATCGAGGAATTTTCTTTATTCAAAAGAATTTTGCTTAATTTTTAATTAAGAGTTTTGTACTTGGATTTTGATACAAAATATCCTCATAACCAAGCAATAATCTAATCTAATATATAAAAATATGAACACATACTGTATGTAGCAGGAGTCTTCAGAGATCATAGAGGTTAAAACATGAATGAAAATTTGGGGGTTTATTCTACGTGGAGATGACGTCACTTTAGGACGCACATACTTGGATTGCACAGAGAAATGTAGTACTAGTACTACTTAAGTAAAGTACTCTAAGGGTTGTTGAAGTCGGATCAGTCGGGTTCATCAGAAGGAGGTTTTTTGACTCACCTGCGCAGATTTGCGTCCAAATATTCTGTTTTCATGTCACCATTGTTGCTGTTGGATCAGGACTCAGGTTTGCTGGGAGCTTCAATACACAGAGAGCACTACTAACCATTTTGTGGTCAAAGGCAAGATGACCGTCACAGAGCAGACACGGCGTGCGACTCGTCTACCGTCTACACTTTCTAAACCTCCCAGGCAGCTAAAAACCTCAACTTTCTCTCAACGACTGATGCTCGTCATCGCTTTAATAACGTGTCTTGTTATAGGCCAAACACGATATTGCTCTCTTGCTAAAAATAGCGACACAGTCTACCTCCCAGCAGCGAGAAGTCAATATCTACTCTTCACCAGACTGCTAAACAACGGCCGCGCTACAGCTCCCTTTACTAAAAACAAAGAAGGTAACCCATCTGACACCTACCGGAGCCTTGCCCAGATTGCCGTCGTCTTACTCCTTGCTGGAGATGTGGAATTAAATCCCGAACCACAACCTGCCAGCTCGACCCATCTGGACGCTACGTTGCTAGCCGTGAAACAACTAGCAACCTATGCTAGCAGAGGGCAAATAAACCTGGCAACACTGCCTGCTCTCCCCTGGCTCCTTCTATCAACCCAGCTACCACAGCTTACAGATGTACAACAGCTGGTTCAATTACAACAAGCCCAGCTAACCCAGCCAACGCAGCTACCTGGCCAGCCATGCTACACCTACCTCCTCCGGTGCTCCAGCGGCTAACCGGACTAGCAGCGGGACCTGGTCGCAGCAAACGCCCGACTTCTATGATTACCAGCAGGTCCGTGCCTACGGCTCAAAGTCCAGCAGCTGATGGAGACGCAGAGCATCCACTCTGGCGTTGCAGCGGACCTCCATCATCGGTGGAAATCAGTGGATCTGTGTCTAAGGCTCAAAACTTAGTAACGTACGATCAGAAGCTTCACCCTAGCATCACAAGCTAATTTATGCGGGGCATCCAGCATCCAGGCTGCTGCGGCCCCTCGAATGTAAACATCAGTGGCCCCGCCCCCTCGTCTTCAGTGCCAGCAGTGAGACACTCAGGCCGCTCTGGTAAGCCGGTCACTAGTAGTCTTAAACCAGATGTTAAGCTTGTAATCCTAAAACAACAACAGACTAAACTACTGCAGACTGTAAACCATGCTAGGGTTCTCTGGGATCCCACGGTTAAACCGAAAGGGATCTTTGGTTGGCACATTAATGTCAGAAGCATCATATCTAAGACAGAAAAAACTGAAAAGTCTGATTCAAATCTTGATTACTTAGGTTTATCAGAGACTTGGCTAACTCCAACAATTCCCTCAGGTGTCATTAATATTCCTGGATACAATATCTGTAGGAGAGACCGTACCCATAGTAAAGGTGGGGGCGTCTTACTGTATATCAAAAACAACATACAATGTAAACAAATCGATCTTCATAAAAACACCCTTGAATGTGTTGGAGTTACTGTCATTCTCTCTCCTGAAATGTCTTTCAATATTGTTATATTATATAGGCCACCCAATGAAAATGATGTGTTTTTTGACAATTTGTCTGCGGTTCTGAAGGCCTGTGATAACAAAGAGACTCTTCTATTGGGGGACTTCAACCTAAATTGGCTCGACAAAACACGCCGCAAGAAATTAAAAACCTATATCAAATAAATTCCAACTAACATAATTAATCACCAGCCCAACAAGAATAACAAAATCCTCCAAAACACTGTTGGACCTAATATTCACAAATAAAAGTGATCGTATTTCTAAGACTTACAACTTAATCACAGGCATTTCAGACCACAACCTTACATCGGTGTCAAGACAACTTTGTAAATCGAGATATAGAACCCAAAACAAATCAAAAGGGTTTACCCAAACTTCATTCATACCAAAGTAAGACCTAGTGCATTTAGAAAACAAACTAAAACTTATAAATTGGGATGGTATAACAAGTGAGTTAAACTGTGAGCAGGTATGTGATGCTCTTCAAACTGCCATCTGCCAGCTCCTATCCACATTCACCAAAGTAGGGCCTGCTAAACATAAACGAAGACAGCCTTTACCATGGTTTAATGAGAAGCTGTGGCACCTTATGAAAGAGAGAGATGCAGCTCTTAAAAAATCCCCTTAACAGGTCTGGATACAGACCGGCTGGTCTTTAAAAGTCTTAGGAATAAAGTAACAAGGCAGCTCAGAAAATCCAGGGCAGATTACTTTTTAGACCTAATAAAGCAGATTAAAGGAAACAGTGAAGCTCTCTGGAAACGCATCGATCAACTCTCGGGTAAAGAACAAGACAGGAGCGAATCTATAGAGCTCAATATAAATGTGGTCCTACTATGACCATACGATCCCATACTGTACTAAAGGATAGTCTGGAGGTCACAACCAGTCTTAACAATTATTTTATTGATTCTGTGTCTGAATTAATCAAAAACGTTTTTTAATATCGAGTCCCCTGCTATCCCATTGGCTCTGACGCCTGAAACCCACCTGCTAAGCTTCACTCATACAAATGATGCCATGGTTAAGAATATTCTTGCGTCCTTGACAAACTCTAGAGCAAAGGATACATGGGGACTCGATCCTCTTTTTCTTAAAAAACATAAGAATGTATTAGCCATGCCGATAGCGAATATGATAAATAAATCCCTTGATGAATGTTTATTTCCCTCCCCATTGAAAACGGCCATTGTAACACCTGTCTTTAAATCAGGTGACCGTCAGGAAATCAGCAACTATATGCCTATTAGTACCCGCCATATCCAAAGCTAGTGAAACAGTTGTTGCCGAGCAGCTCACAGATCACTTTGACAAAAAAAACGTATTAAATCTCATGCAATTTGGCTTTAGAAAAAATCATTCCACAGAAACGGCCTGTTGTTATTTCATCAAGGCCAGTCTCGACAAGGGGGGGTTGTAGGGGCTGTCTTTTTAGATCTTCGCAAGGCTTTTGATACGGTGAACCACTCTGTCCTTCTCTCCAAATTGTCAAATTTTAAACTCTCTGCAAATGTGTTAAAATGGTTACAGTCATACCTGGCTAATCGCTTCCAAAGTGTCAGGATTAAGGCCAAAATATCTCCATTGAGAGCCTGTAACATGGGAGTGCCACAAGGCTCAATTCTCGGCCCGCTACTCTTCAGCACTTACATCAACGACCTCCCCACAGTCTGTGATGATGTGGAGACCATGAGGTATGCTGGTGACACTGTAATATTTACACATGGGAAGATGCTGACGTTGTTGCAGCCAAACGATCAGCGAATTGGAAAAAGTAACAGAGTGGCTGAATTTATCATGTCTAACTTTAAATACGGAGAAGACTGTAGCTAGGTTATTTTCTAAACGTAGAAATCAGAATGTACATCCCAACGTTTATGTAGGTGGGCAAGCAATAAAAAACGTTGATGAGTTCAAATACTTAGGGGTCATTTTAGATTCCACTCTGACCTTCAAAAAGCATATCAAAATCATGTGTCATATTTTAAAATATAATATTGCCAATTTCCGTCACATTAGAAACTCATTGACAACTGAAGCTGCCAAGACCTACCTAAACGCCATGATTCTATCCTACATTCAATATTGCATATCATGTTGGTCACAGGCAAATAAAACTGTATTAAACCCAAGAAGATCGTTCTATGGACAAGCTCTGAAGGTTCTGGATCGGAAACCGAGCCAGTACCACCACTGTAACATACTCTCCAAATATAAACTGTGAAGCTTTGACAACCTCATCACATTCTTTAACATCCGGCTGACTCAAAACATAATAAACAATGCTGCCCCTCCCCCATTGAAGAACTTTGTACAGCCCCGCTCTGCACTGACAATCAGATCCTCAAGATCTACTTCCAGGGGTGACTGCAATATCCCTAAGAGAAGCTCCTCATTCGCCCAATCAGCATATTCCTGGAAAACTGTTAAAGACTGGAACAGTTTACCCGACAATCTGAAAAGCATAACAGACTTTCTAAGCTTCTCCCGTAACCTGAAATCTTGGTTTCTGAACAACCAAGACTGCCAGCACTAAATATCAAATCAGTCTTTCTCTTACTTTAGTATGTGGGGGGGCAGGGCCCTCTCACTGTGAATGACTTATGGTTTATATATCTTTATGTATTTCATGTTTTTTATGTATTTTATATTTTTGTTTTTACATATTTTATGTTTTTAGTATTTTATGGTTTAAATGTTATGTATTTTATATTTTGATGTATTTCATGTTTTTGATGTATTTTATGTTTTTATGTATTTTGTGATTTTGATTTATTTTATGTTTTTAATGTATTGTATGTGTTTTTGATATATTTTATGGTTTATATATCTTTATGTTTTTCATGTTTTTGATGTATTTATATTGTTGATGTTTTTATCTGTGGCTGTTTTATTTTGTACAAAATTCAACCCGTTTAGATTAATTCTACATTGATGTGACACAGGTTGTCCCACATCAACACATCTCAGCCCCCCCAGCCCCATGACACACTTTATATTAGGCAGGGGGTATTTTTACTGTATTTATTTGTGATAATGCTGCTTGACTGAAGTCTGTCATATTTATTATTGTGTTATATGTATTTATTGTATTTTGGATTGTACTTGAAACTGTGATGTTATATTGTGATCCTGTTGTGATGTTATGTAGTGTGTATATTGTGTCTATTGTGTCTATTGTGTCTGTGTTTAGGACTACAGATGGAAATTAGCTTCCCTGCTAAATCTGGTGCACCCATCTTTTTGTTTCTATGTAAACAATTAATGTCTGTGCACACAGTCCTTTTAAACCAATAAAATAAATAAATAAATGTTAGCGTGAAAACAGCTGCAGCTCTTCTCTAAGGAATGCTCTGGTTTCCATGGAACCGATCAAAGATCACATAGAAAAGCCTAAATGTGTGTGATCTGGTTAAAGAGACAGTTCACAGATACAGGTTTGGACCAACTGTTTGGAGAAACGCACTTCCTGTTTTACAGATGTTGAGGATGATTCTAGAAACGAACCAAAGCGACTGAGAAAAGCTGTGAAACTCCTCTCAAACTGGACTAAAACACAAAGGAACTGGAAGTTCAATCAGATAACACGAGCACACATTAAAGTGAGCTAAGGCTAACGCTAGCAGTTAGCCACACAGCAGCAGGCCGAAGCTAACAGCGGCTAATTAGCTGGTTAGCATCGGAGCTAGCCCTGCGTGCTAACGCCATATTCGCTTTGATTTCGGGGTCAAAGAAACATTATTAAAGTGTTTACCTGAGTGTGTGCGGGTTCACCTGGAGCTCTGCCGCCTCAAAACGGACAAATATGCTCGTCAGCTAACGCAACAACTATCCCGCCGCCAGCCGGACTCTGTTGTCCTGGTCTCACTCTGATTCTGTGCAAATCCGTGTTCTCGCGGTTACTTACATAAACATAATATACAAATACGCCGCACTGGACGCTTCAGCCCGTTACGACGATACGTCAACGTGGGCGCCATATTGGACCGGGCAAGACCGGCCTGTAACCCTATACTAGTGAACGGGGGAGCTGCCGTTCTTCTGGATAAAAAGCACTATAACGACTACATTTCTCCACCGATTTCAACGAGTCGTTATTATATTAAAGGGTTTATGATCTACGTGGAGTAGAAACATAAAGTTTTGTTCCCAGTTACTTAGAATCTGGATAGTTGAGCTCCAATCGCTGCTAGACACTCAGCAGACGAGTGTGTACCGTAGGCTGACATGAACTGAATTATTGACCTGATAGAAAATAATTCATTTATCAGAAGGTATTGTTAAAAACTCACGTTTGTAAAGTACGGCTTTGGCTTATTTTCCTTGGTTAAGGTTAATACTGTACTTGTAGAGAGGTCCCTATATAATATAATATGTAAGGGATAATGTACAGCGAGCCGGTCATTGTTGTGAAAGAATCCCCGACAGGGCGATGCAGTCTCTCATCGTCCTGAAGGGGATTCTTTCACAACATTATCCCGCTTATTACACGGCTACTTACTGAAGAAATCAATATGTTGACGCAAAAACGGTCCGCCAGAGTCCGACATCAGAGCTGCGCCCGTAGCAACGGTCTGATATACATAGCAACGGTCTGTAATACAGAAATAACAGACCGCAGAATGACGTGATTGACCAATCAGAATCGAGTATTCAACACAGCCGTGTAATAAAATATAATATAATATAATATAACATAACATAACATAATAAAATATAATATAATACAAAGTACAAATGTGTGTGAAATGTCTTCCTCCTTTTAGAGATCATGCTTTCAGTCTATAGGCTTCCACTAACACTGCTACTGATATTACTATTATGTTAATTTTCAGGCACCTTATCAATATCATACTAATAAGACCAATCAAAATAACAGGCAAATAGTAGTATATACATAAATAATGGTAACAAAAAATAATAGTATAATAATATTAGTTATGATCTGAATATATTGAAATAATGGTGATAATACAGAAATTCTTAAAAAAAAAATAATAATCTAATGCGTAATCTAAGCGTAATTTTGAATGATTGGTTTCACACATTACACTGGAAACACTGGCATGTTGCCTTAAGGAGCGTCCACTGTACTACCTAAATTTAGCTGGGCAAAAAGATACTATTTCATTTTAAAAGTAATACTAATATTTATTAAAAAAAATTGTGATTAGTCTGTATTTCATTCCACAAAAAATATCTGAACTGTCATTTTTGTTTTATATCATAATCTCATTAGAGTCAGGATATGTAACTGCATAGATAACTTGCATTATTTTTGGCTGTATTATCAGTTTTCATCAGTTACCATAACCAGCTATAACGGAGGTTATAATACATTTATATTTAGTTTAACTTTCGTATCTCACACATATGACAACCACCAACAGGGTTTTGATCGACAGTTGTAAACTTCAGAGTTACTAACCAACTCCAAAGTTGAGCCTTTCTGGCATCAGTGCTGAAGATTCTCTGGAAATGCTGGATTGTGCAGTAAATATCTACAGTAGATACCAGCAGAACACACATAATTACAGACAAAATCTCCTTTATCAAATTAATGTTTTTTTCCCCACAACAGTCAGATGCATCATGTTTCCATGTCTCTGTGGTTCCTCCTCATGGACTGAAGGAAGAACTGAGGTAGTCCAAGTTGGCCCAAAGATGGCGCTCACACCAAAGTAGTGAGGTCACAGTTCCCCACGGCAGACCTGTGGTGATTAACAGCAGTTCTTAACAACAAATAACACATTTGCAAATGGAGTTTCATGATCAAGCAGCACCGTCTGTAACTAAAGACAGAAAAAGATGTTTGTTCATCACATATAAACTAAGCATTATGATTAGAAAACAATTTTGTTTAGCTCTTGCCTCTTGTTGAAGCTACTGTCAGTGGTTTGATGCAACAGACACAACCTCTGTGTTTACCCGTAGACATTAAAGATGGGGTCTGCGATTTATCCGGTATACACTTTTTGTTATATTGGTTGAAATGGTCTTTACACCCCGACAGCAATCCGTTTCTTATGAGCACTGAAAAAAGACCGGAAAAGATCCGTCATCTGTAGCTGCTGTAATCCTGTAAAAACGTCTACCAGTCAGTAAAAATGGTCCCGGTTGTAAGGAACCAATCAGATGCCTCCCTGCCTCCCTGCTCGTACTCTAGCCTCAGCGTGCACCAGCGTGAACTCAAAGCGCGTGTCCGCCGCACGTTCACTGGAGAGTGGAAGAGAAAACTCAGCTCTTAAAACACCGGACAACGAGAACGAACTCGTACCACTATTACCATATTATCGAAAAATACTACTTTGATTTAGTTGTTTATATTCTGTTAGTTTACTTTATAAGATACTGCTGATTTAAACTATTTATTCTAACAGCTCAAAGTGAAGTCAGACAAACAGGATTATCAACGAGGGGAGACGGCGGATAGAAAACATTGCCGAACAAACTTTACGTTACTCAAACTGCTTTTTCAGTTACAGCAACAAACGAGTGGACTGATCTCCCTCCAGATATTAGAGTAATGTTAAAAAGGGTCGTGTTGTCTCAGCAGGTATCTCTCTCTTTCCCTCCCCTCTCTGCTGCTCTGTGGCCGGCTCTCCAGCGAGCTGCCGCCCCCCTTCCCCTCCGTCAACAAGGAAATAAAGCCCCTCGTCTACGAGACCGGTCTCTTGAGAGAGCTCCAGCTCATAGCGGGGTCTGTGTGAGTGAATGCCCGGGTGGAGAGGTGGCGATCCCGGCAGCAGCTAGCTAGCTGTGCCGGCAGTTTGTGGAGCTTCTAAACTCCGACAATAGTGGAGAAAATGTTTGATTCGCCATCTAACATCGTAAAACTGTCAATATTCTAAATCTACACCGTTGATTTCTCGCCTCAACATTTTTCAGAAGTGAATTTAGTGATGAAATAGCTACGAAAAATGTGAAGTAGTTACGATGCGGCGGTGCTCGTGCATGTGTGTGGGGGGCGTTGCCTTATAAGGAGTTTCGAGGGGAGGGGGGGGGGTTAGACGGAGCTCCTGAGGTGATGCGACTTTCAAATTATGCTAGTTTTCCAAGATCGCAGACCCCAGCTTTAAATTCATTGAATACATCTGCTATATGATATTTGTCTGATAGATCCAGGGTCTGAAATTAACCTTTTTCCTCACCTGCCACTGTAGCAGGTCACTGAACATTTCTACCGGCCACTTCTGAAATCTAGGTAGAACTCTTTAAAATGGTAAACGCTGAGTCAGTGGTACCAGACCGTAGAATTATGGAATATAGCTTGCTTTCTTGCTAAATTGTTAGCCTCTGTGGCTTCTAGACACCGACAGTAACGTTAATATTGCTGTTGCTTAGCAGCGGTGTTCTCACGACTCAACCACTTGAACGCCACGCATATCGTGTACACGACTTCCCGTGTTTTCAATACAGCCAACACACTGAGGTGCACATTATTTACAAGAATGGGAAGAAGGGATAGCACGGCAATAACCAGGTTGAGGCTGGGTCACCGTGGACTAAATCATGTGCTGGCACTGGTTGGTAAGCACCCAAATGTAAAGTACATCTGTGGAGAGGCAGAGACTGTGAGTCATGTTCTGATGGACTGTTCCAGATATCAAGCAGAAAGAAGCCTCATGGAGGCAGAACTGTCAAAAAATGGCATCACAGAACACTCGTTAAAATCAATACTCAGCACGGAGAACAGCGAAACAACAAAGGCTGTAATCGACTATCTTCGTCGCACAGGACTCTACATGAGGATTTAATCCAGCCAATGGCGATCACCGCTGACCAGGTCAGAGGAGAGCTGAGGAGACTCCGCCCCCGCAAGGCAGCCGGCCCGGACAAGGTGTGCCCGAAAATGCTGAAGGTGTGTGCTGCCGAGCTGGGGGAGCCCCCCCCCTCCAACACGTCTTCAACCTGAGTGTGCGGCTGGGGAGGGTCCCAGCACTGTGGAAGACCTCGTGCCTCATCCCAGTACCCAAGAAGGCACACCCAAGTCAGCTGAATGACTTCAGGCCGGTTGCCCTGACATCACATATTATGAAGACCTTGGAACGGCTGCTGCTCCGTGTCCTCCGACCACAGGTACGCCACGCGCTCGACCCGCTGCAGTTCGCCCACCAGGAGAAGGTGGGCGAGGACGATGCCATCCTCTATCTGCGTCACAGAGCTTACTCTCACCTGGACGTGGGGGGAGGTGCTGTGAGAATCATGTTTTTTGATTTCTCCAGTGCCTTTAATACCATCCAGCCCCTGCTACTGAGAGACAAGCTGATAGAGATGGGGGGGGACATGCACCTGCTCACCTGGATCACGGACTACCTCACTGGGAGACCGCAGTATGTCAGGCTGGCGGACTGCTCCTCTGACACCGTGGTCAGCAGCACTGGCGCTCCACAGAGGATTGTGCTTTCCTCCGTCTTGTTCACCCTCTACACTTCTGACTTCAAGCACAACTCTGAGTCATGCCACATGCAGAAGTACTCAGATGATACTGCAGTAGTACTCTGATGATACTGCAGTAGTACTCTGATGATACTGCAGTAGTACTCAGATGATACTGCAGTAGTACTCTGATGATACTGCAGTAGTACTCAGATGATACTGCAGTAGTACTCTGATGATACTGCAGTAGTACTCAGATGATACTGCAGTAGTACTCAGATGACACTGCAGTAGTACTCTGATGATACTGCAGTAGTACTCAGATGATACTGCAGTAGTACTCTGATGATACTGCAGTAGTACTCTGATGATACTGCAGTAGTGGGTGTGTTAGGGATGGACAGGAGGGAGAGTACAGGAGCCTGCTGGAGGACTTTGTGTCGTGGTGCAGGACCAACCAGCTGCAGCTGAACACCTCCAAGACCAAGGAGATGGTGGTGGACTTCCGGAGGACCAGGCCCCGTTTGCAACCTGTCTCCATCCAGGGGGTCGATGTGGAGGTAGTCAGGTCCTACAAATACCTGGGGCTGCAGCTGGACCACAGACTGGACTGGTCAGAAAACACTGACTTTTTCTACAGGAAGGGACAGAGCCGGCTCTACTTTCTGCGGAGGCTCGGATCCTTCAACATCTGCAGGAAACTCCTACAGATGTTTTAGCAGTCAGTGATAGCCAGCGTCCTCTTCTATGCTGTGGTGTGCTGGGGAGGCAGCATCAAGAAGAGGGATGCTGCACGGCTGGACAAGCTGGTGAGGAGAGCTGGCTCTGTGATGGGTATGGAACTGGACTCCCTGGTGTCAGTGGCGGAGAGGAGGACCCTAAGCAGACTGTTATCCATCATGGACAATACCCACCACCCCCTTCACAACACACTCACTCAGCAGAGGAGCACCTTCAGTGGCAGGCTGCTGTCTCAGTCCTGCTCTACGGACAGACTGAGGAACTCCTTTGTCCCCCGAGCCATACGGCTGTTTAACTCCTCACAGCGAAGGAGGGTTTAACTTTAACTTTAACTACAGACAGACACACTGCCTCTCTGCTGCCACACATCCTCAGTATGGTGGCTATTGTATTGTATTCATATCCATATTCATATTTATTCATATTTGTTATTGTTGGTGTAGGTGACATTGTTTACATACCCACCTGAGTACTTGACTACTTTTAAATTATTATACCATTACATTGCACTACTGTACCATACACCATAGTATACACTGCTATATTCAGTACTGCACAAGAGTACTCAGTACTCTTGCACTATTTGCACTATTTGTACTATTTGCACTACAATTGGCACAATGACACTTCACTGCTGTACTTATGTTACTTATGTCACTTATGTTATCTTATTTTTATTTTTATTTTATTTCACTTATATTCGATTGTATCTCTTTTTAAGGTGTATTGTTGTTGGACTTGTTGTTTAAGCTACTGGATGCCTAAATTTCCTTCGGGATCAATAAAGTATCTATCTATCTATCTATCTATCTATCTATCTATCTATCTATCTATCTATCTATGGCCCACTCCACCCTACTACGTGTCTGGTATGGTGACATCCCTAGTGTAGGCCTATGGGAACTGACAACACGCTAAAAATGTATTATTGTGGTGCCAAAAGGCGCAATGAGAAATGTTGCACTAAATGAAAAGGTTAGTCTGGAGCCCTGTTATTATACCGACCCTTTTTACATATAGCATATTCTAATATGCAACTAATTCACTTATATGTAAGTGGTGAGTGAGAGTGGTGTGAAAATGGTCCACAAACGCCCGCTTTGTTTCATGTACGTATCATAACAACGGCTTGTATATCCGCCGTCCTCGCTCTTCCTGTTTCCCTTTCTGAATGATGGATACAGACTACCGCCGCCTGCTGGTGTGGAGAGTTATTTCCTCTCAACAGGAGCAGAACGTACGTGATAACTGACCGTCAGCTGTCGTCTTTGTGGTGTGTTCGAGTGCAACTTGTCGGTCAAAACAAAGGTGATGTGAGGCGACGCCACAGGCGACCTTCGTCGCCGCTAGTTCTCTGATGTCGTGTCGGTGTGTCCCCAGTTTAAGGAAACAGGTTCTTCATCTACTGTATGTAAACAGAAATACTGGTATACCGACGGATTAAAAGAGGGCTCCTTCATGAAACCATCCATCCATTATCTGTAGCGGCTTATCCTTAGAGAGGAGGGGCTGGACCCGATCCCAGCTGTTATTGGTGGGGAACACCTGGAATCACTCACAGGGCTGACACACACACACACACACACACACACACACACACACACACACACACACACACACACACACACACACACACACACACACACACACACACACACACACACACACACAGACATGCACACTCACATTCACACCTACAAGCACTTTAGAGTGGTCATTTAACCTAACCTACAGTACATGTCTTTGAACTGAGGGAGGAAGCCGGAGAAAACCCACGCCAACACGGGGAGAACATGCACTCACCACAGAGAAGAATCATGAAACCAAAACATATAAAATATTAATGTCTCCCTTTTGGTTTCTGATTTTGAACAACTGATTTACAGAGCAGACATGTTGCTGAACAAAGACATGATGTTTCATTTCAGTTGAATTGCTCTTTAAAAGTGATTGTTGGTTTTTAAACAAAAGTCTTTTCCCTGGTTATCTCCCAGATCTAAGAATGGAAATCCCTCAGAGGAATGTCCCACCAGAGGACAGCGTCCCACCAGAGGAGAGCGTCCCACTAGAGGAGAGCGTCCCACCAGAGGACAGCTTCTCACCAGAGGACAGCTTCTCACCAGAGGACAGCGTCCCACCAGAGGACAGCTTCTCACCAGAGGACAGCTTCTCACCAGAGGACAGTGTCCCACCAGAGGACAGCTTCTCACCAGAGGACAGCGTCCCACCAGAGGACAGCGTCCCACCAGAGGACAGCGTCCCACCAGAGGACAGCGTCCCACCAGAGGACAGCTTCTCACCAGAGGACAGCTTCTCACCAGAGGACAGTGTCCCACCAGAGGACAGCTTCTCACCAGAGGACAGCGTCCCACCAGAGGACAGCGTCCCACCAGAGGACAGCGTCCCACCAGAGGACAGCGTCCCACCAGAGGACAGCTTCTCACCAGAGGACAGCGTCTCACCAGAGGACAGCTTCTCACCAGAGGACAGCTTCTCACCAGAGGACAGCTTCTCACCAGAGGACAGCGTCTCACCAGAGGACAGCTTCTCACCAGAGGACAGCGTCTCACCAGAGGACAGCTTCTCACCAGAGGACAGCGTCCCACCAGAGGACAGCTTCTCACCAGAGGACAGCGTCTCACCAGAGGACAGCGTCCCACCAGAGGACAGCGTCTCACCAGAGGACAGCTTCTCACCAGAGGACAGCGTCTCACCAGAGGACAGCTTCTCACCAGAGGACAGCGTCTCACCAGAGGACAGCTTCCCACCAGAGGACAGCGTCCCACCAGAGGACAGCTTCTCACCAGAGGAGAGGCTGCTGTTGGTTCGAACAAAGTTTGTAAAGGGAATGTCTGATCCTAATCTGAACAAGCTTCTGGATGAACTCCTTCACCGTCGCGTTATAAGCGATGAAGAAATGCAGTCAATCGGAATAAAAGCCAGGGCAGATAAAGCACGAGACCTGATCGACACGGTGCGACTAAAGGGAACTGAAGCCAGCTCAGTTCTGATCGCTGCTCTCCGTGAGGTGGATCTGTGGCTTTTCTGAACTTAAGCTGAAACAAAAGCAAGAAGCTGGAGTGTGATGATGAATCTCTATGATATCTGGCTGTTTTACAGACTCACATCACTTTTTTTTTTTTTTTAACAATGTCTTTATTGTTTTTTGTTATACAAACATCAGCATTATTATGCAATATATTCAATACAGGTTTTACTTTAACAAACATAACATCCCCCACACACCCACCCGTTCTCTCTTAACTTTTCCCTTTCTCACAGGGCCAAAATCAATATACAGCTTCACAGTATCAATCACACAGTTAAACAGTTAAATGGCACCTCTAACAAAATGAAGATACACATAAACAGAAAATAAATAAAATAGAAAATAAATAATAAATAAAATAAAAAGATTTTCAAAAACAAGAATCCATTCCCTTCTGAGGGTCTACCACTATTGTGAATTTTTTCGTATCATATCTTAATTATTCCTCCTGTAGAAGCTCTCCAATATCACTACTTTTTATAAAATCGTTAAATGATTTCCATATTTCCTCATAAACACCCAATTTGTTTTTCAAGGTATATGTTATTCTCTCCATTGACATACATTGTGCCATATTTTTAATCCATGCGCCAATTGTAGGTGCATCGGTTTTCTTCCAATTAAAAGCAATCATTCGTTTCGCCTGTAATATAGCAAAATCAATAAATTTACATTCTTTGGTTCTCAGATTAAGATCTGATGGGTATAGATGTAGCAATATCATTTTGGGGTCTAGTGGAATGTTTACAGACAAAATGATCATGATTTTATTGATCACCTCCCTCCAGAATTCCTTAATTTTGTCACACTCCCAAATGCAGTGTATAAGTGTTCCTTGAGCCTCACTACATTTAAAGCAAGTGTCAGGTATATTATTGTTATATTTATTCAATTTGACAGGGGTTACATAAGTCCGCATCAACCAGTTGTATTGAAGTAGCTTCAAATTAGTGTTGGCTGTTTGTGTCTGAGCCTCCTTACAGACTATGTTCCAATTATTATCTGAGATGTCCTCCTTTAAATCTGCCCTCCATGCGTCAAGTCTGGATAGTGAGGTCTCCTTAGAGCCAGATGCAAGCCAGTTGTATATTCATGAAATTAAACCACTGCTATTGCAGTTTTTGGTAATAATTTCTTCTAAGGATGAAAGTGCAGGAATTACTATTGACTGGTTCTGCATAGAGGAGATAAAACTTCTCAATTGCAAATATTTAAAGAAATGCTTCTTTGGGATGTTATGTACTAGAGAGATTTCCTCAAAAGTCATTAGAACCTCTTCTTTATAAAGATCAGATATTTTACTTAGCCCTTTCTTTGCCCAAATCTGAAATCCAGCATCCAGGTTGCCTGGTTTAAACAAAACATTGCCCCAAATGGGACTATATTGTGACAAGGAGTTAGCTATATTTATATACTTCTTTACCTCGTACCAGACATTAATCATATTAAGCACTATGGGGTTGGTAGTTTGAGCTCTAAGATGTTTTAGAGTGGCTGAGTACAGATACAAATTTAATGGCATCTGAACGGCACACGACTCTATATCCATCCATGATGGAGTATCTGCAATAGAGAAATAGAACATTATAGTTCTCAGCTGTGCAGCCAGATAATACCAATAAAGATTGGGGCACTTCAATCCCCCTGTTTCAAATGGGAGATACAACAGAGACAGGCGAACTCTAGGACACTTCTTATTCCAAATAAATTTGGTAATGAGTGATGTAAATCTCGCAAACATTCCTTCCGGTGGTGCCAGAGGGATATTTTGAAATAAATATGTGAATTTAGGTAATATGCTCATCTTTAATATGTTTATTCTCCCTATTAGAGAGATAGCAGACTCACATCACTTATTGTTATCTTTAAATGATACATTTTCACTTTACTTTCACTCTGAAGGTCATTCACTGAAGTTTGGGGGAAAAAAGTGAATTCATTTTCAAGCTCTTGTGGTTTGGTCTCAAGATTTTATAATCATTTACTTGGGATAACTACCGATGTGTTGTTGGTGATGTAGACCTGGGATAGAGAGCTTGTGACATTTCTATATGTTTTGGGACTGCCTTCTTATTGATAATTTTTGGAAATTATTAATTCAGTTTTAATTAGGGCTGTCAAAGTTAACATGATAATAACTAATTTCTTTAACGCAACTTGTGATTTTTAGGTTGTAGCGGCTCAGGCTAAATTGGGTAATTTTTAACT
>CAKAOJ020001638.1:0-49723 GCA_916701645.2 Sebastolobus alascanus | reverse complement strand
CGGGCAGTTCAGTTTCACTTCAGTCTGACTGAGGGAGGTTTTTGTACGACGCTTTTTCACTGTGTGAACACAGCTTGACTGTTGATATTATGATGACTCTGACAGTAGTAAACTGCTGCATCTTCAGCCTGGACTCCACTGATGGTCAGAGTGAAGTCAACTCCATTTCCTGCTCCACTTCCACTGAATCTGGAGGAGATTCCTGATAATCTGTCTGATGTTCTGTAGATGAGAAGTTTAGGAGCTTCTCCAGTTTTCTGATGGTACCAGGCCAGGTAGTATTGTGAACCAGAGTAGCGAGTAACTTGTCTACTGGCCTTACAGTCAATAGACACAGTTTGATCCAGCTGCACTGATTTAGCTGCTGGCTGAGTCAAGACAACGTTTTGTCCAACAGACTCTGAGGAGAGAGAAGAAACACTGGACATGAGATGGTGAGCTGAAACTCAGCTACAACCAGAGGATTCTCACATGACAGAGAAATGATTTTCCTCACCCTGAGTGAAGCAGAGGAGAGTCCAGATGAGGACGGAGATCAACGTCATGTTTTTGATGAGGAGGATTTCTGTGGCTTCTGTTGCGATGAAGGACAGCTGTCAGTCATCCAGTGTTCAACTCTCAGGACTATAAAGTCTCCCAGAGCACTGGAGCATGGTGCTGCTGATGCAAAGTGGCTCTCTATGGAAATGCTCTGACTGACTCCAACAGGGACTTGGATTACTCTGATGATGCTGTTTATCAATGGATCAATCACTTTACCAGAGAATTGATCAGGAATGTGTCAGTGATCATTTGTATCTTTGGTTTGAGTCTGATGGAAAAAATTTTGAATTCCCCCTAATTCACTACCACACAAATCAACATCACTGTTGGTCGAATTTAAACACAATTATTATTATTAAATTTCAGTTCAGTGTTTAATGTGCATGAGTACGACTCAATCTTTCTCCCAGACTAACGATTTCAACGCTATTGAAACATATTTCATAAGTTTGAAAAATATTTCGGTAATTAATATTCATTTGAATGTTTCAGTAATGATACTATATATAAATTATATATAGAATAATTAATAAAAGCCTCACAATTTTCATCTCTAGTGTGATATTTAAAACTATGAAACTCAGAATGTTTAATAGAAGAGATCCAGTTAAACTTTTTTATCTTTAGTAATGAAACTGATTTGTTGTCATGGTTCAGCAGTGATGCCCGTCTGTTGCCATGGTTACTAAGCTCAGAGAGGGAAGTGAAACCTTTGAGATCAGTTTCATCCAATCTGAGGAAGACCAACGGAACCAGTAGCCTCCTCTGCTGCAACCTCACATGAACTTTAATAATCTCTCTATGCAGTGGGTCGGTTTCAAGATTTAAAAAATAATAAAGATTTCATCAAATCAGCAGTTTCCATGAGATTATTATTAATGTCATATCTTATACACTCTTACTGTAGCTTCGCCATATATTTTTTATGTTTATAAACATTAGTCAGAGATATGTTCAAAGTCATAATAACATCAAGTGCATCCAGATAGTTTTAAATACTTTTAGGACTGGGGAAGAAGTTCTTCTATGGTCTTTAGTCTCGTCTGCTTTCATGAACGTTTTTAATAATACTCATGTTTAGACCATTTCAACAGAAAATCAACCAGCTATCTGTTACCATTGTAGTCTGATTTTCATGATGATCCATGGAACTGATCTGGTCCTAGAAATTAACCCTAATCTTTACATGAATCAAAAAAAAATTGTAAAGGGGATTTTCAGAATTTGATATATAAAGTGGCGTATCATCTGCATCAAGTTATATACGATATCTTTGATCTGCCATTTTTGTCCAAGAATATGGAAATTTCAAAGCACTGATTCACCAAAAGAATAACTGAAAGAGTTGACATCATTTAAGTCATGTCCATGTCTATTAATATAAGAATAACTGCTGTCATATGTTGCTGTCTTGAATGGTCACAGTAGATTCATTAAATCTACAGCGAGGGATGCCAAGGATATTATCATTTTAGCTCATGGTGCCATGAACAAATGATGGGATGGTGTAATACATGTCATATATGATAGGTTTGTCAGTACAACCTGAAAGTGTCTCTGTTTTGCTTTGGTGTCTTAAAGCAAGAGCTGGTCCCACAGTGTTCTCACAGATTATCTTCTCTTCCAGTGTTATCTTCTCACTATCAGTAATGCTGTATGTTAGATTATCTTTTGGAAAATGTTCTCTTCATCACCAGTCTGGATGATTTCTTCTCTTCATCACTATTCTGTAAAACCAAGTGAATGTAATCTAATGTTGTGTTGGGCTAGAAGAGGTAACAGGTAGAGGCTATGAAACTGCCAGTCACCTGCTACACTGTGAGGAAACCTTAAAACAGACTGATTCATAACTTTACGTGACATTTCATTGGTGGTTACAACAACAATGGTGAAATGTTCAATCCACTTGATGGAGGTGTGTGTGTGTGTGTGTGTGTGCGCAGCATATGTGTGCATGTCCTCAGTGAACTGCAGTAAGCTGTACATTTAAAATGGGAGTGATAGTGGCCCCTGACACCCTGCTTTAACTTCTTATCTGATTAATAACTGAAGGACAGAGGAGGATTTTGTGACCAATAACAGAATGTCATCGGCATACAACCGGATTTTTTGAGGGTGTGAATGAATTTATTTCGAAGAAGTTGATGCATTTTCCAATAGAAAAACCCAGGGATTCAATAAAAATTAAATAAAAAAGTAGTGGAGAAAACAATCATCTACGTGTATGAACATTGATATTTATATCTGTATATTCATATTGTTCACAAAATATGCAGTGAATTATATGTAGGGACCTCTTTACCAATTAATAGTGTGTGCACTATCTGCTTTACCCTCTGAACTGATTAATAACTGAAAGAAGATGTATAATAGGATGTCATCAGCATACTAGGGGATCTTTTATGATAGTGTGAATGATATAATGCCAAACATGCTGTGTGTGTGCATGCGTGCGTGCGTGCGTGCGTGCGTGCGTGCGTGCGTGCGTGCGTGCGTGCGTGCGTGCGCGCGTGCGTGTCTGTGTGTGTCAGTGCGTGCGTGTGTGTGTGTGTGTGTGTGTGTGTCATCAGTGGAGTGTAACAGTCTCTGCAGCAGCTTCCAGCTGCAGTTCAGTTTCTGTTCTGTCTGACTGAGGGAGGTTTTTGTACGATGCTTTTTCACTGTGTGAACACATACTGACTGTTAATGTTGTTTCGCCCAATGCAGTAGTAAACTGCTGCATCTTCAGCCTGGACTCCACTTATGGTCAGAGTGAAGTCAGAGTTTGATCCACTGCCTGTAAAACGATCTGAGGTCGCTGATACTCGATTAACAGCATAGTAAATGAGCAGCTTCGGAGCGTCTCCTTGTTTCTGTTGGTACCATTCTACAGAGTTAGAGTTAATAACTTCGTGACTGATCTTACAGCTGATACTGACGGAGCGTCCCAGAGCAGAGCTCACTGCTCCAGGCTGAGTCACTGTGACCTGTCCTCTGGACTCTGAGGACACAGAGACACAACATAAAGCAGCGTCACGGTTTTTGTCGGCTTCATTTCAAAGGGACGGATGTTCATAGAGGAGAGGAGTTTGATTCTCTGGACTTTACCTGTGAAGCAGCAGCAGAGGAGAGTCCAGATGAGGACGGAGATCAACGTCATGTTTTTGATGAGGAAGATTTCTGTGGCTTCTGTTGTGATGAAGGACAGCTGTCAGTCATCCAATGTTCAACTCTCAGGACTATAAAGTCTCCCAGAGCACTGGAGCATGGTGCTGCTGATGCAAAGTGGCTCTCTATGGAAATGCTCTGACTGAAAATTGATAAAAAAAAACGTGTCAGTGCTAATAAATTGGCTTTCTTTCCTTCAATTAATTAATCAATTAAAACACGATGATTCATTTTGGAAATGTGTAGAACTGTTGAAGTGAGTTTCCATATTAACCAGCTGTGTTTCACAAATAGAGACTGTTTTTAATCAGTGTTAATCTTAAAGTTGGTAGCCTACTTTACAACTCCTCTCATAGTAATTAATGCGCTTCAGAATTACAAAGAAATATCTGCTTTTTTACATATTATATATTATATTAGGGTCAAATTCTAACACATACAACATCTTGACCATCATGGTAAACTTTGTGCTGTTATATGTAATGACTATTCTATAATTTTCATTCCTGTAAAGAGTCTTTATCAGTTAACTATTCTAATCTATCTGATAGATTTGAGTGTTTCTGCTGAGGGTTCACCTTTATGCAGATGATACAGTTTTGTCCTCTGAAGCTGCCTCTTTAACCAACCCTGTCTCCTACAAAATTACGTTTCCATATAACTAAACTGCATTCTCAATAACGTTTCAAGGGAAACGTATTTTCTCCTGGATTATAGTCGCAGCTTTAAACACGTGGTTAAAGTCCTGTGATTGTTTAAAACCTCTGAACACCCACACAGGTGTTTTTTTCAGTTCTTCTGGCTGATCAGACCTCTGCTCAGGTTGAAGGGAGGTGGAGCTGTGATGAGAATTTATCAGGTCACAGATCTTCATCTACCAATAAGAATGATACAGGGGGGCAATTTGTTCCAACCAGGTTCAACAAAGCTAACAGGAGACTCAGGAGGACGTCAATCAAAGAGTCTATACACGCCCTCACAGTCCTGAGAAGAGGTCTAATCAGACAGATTCACTGAAAACATCTTTCCTATAATAAAACAAAGGATATGATATTTTAAAGCACATGCTCCAAGATATTAAATATTTCCCGTGTTGATTTTCACCCCTGAAGTAAATATCCTCACCTTCCTCCCACTAACTGATTATAGTAGCGTCTAATGAATGCGTCTGTTGCTGCAGTATGTAAATGTTGTCTCACAGATAGTTTTATGAATGTGGACTCCTCATGTTTCTATCTTTGAGTCTGGGGAATGTCAATAGATGAGTGATGAGAGTCTGCAGGCAGCAGAATTGATAAAGAACTGGAGTGAAGTACTGACAAGGTGTCGTTATGTTTCTGTTATTTGTTTGGTGGAAGAACCGCATCTTGTATCCTCAGCTGGAAATATGCTGTTGATAAATTAAAACAAGTTAAATCATGTCTGATTCATGTGTACAGTGTTTGTGTGTGTGTGTGTGTGTGTGTGTGTGAGAAGAAGAAGAAGATGAAGGAGAAGAGTGTGTTCAGTGAAGTGTATCAGTCTCTGCAGCAGCTTCCAGCTGCAGTTCAGTTTCACTTCAGTCTGACTGAGGGAGGTTTTTGTACGACGCTTTTTCACTGTGTGAACACAGCTTGACTGTTGATAGCGTGAAAACTCTGACAGTAGTAAACTGCTGCATCTTCAGCCTGGACTCCACTGATGGTCAGAGTGAAGTCAACTCCATTTCCTGCTCCACTTCCACTGAATTTGGAGGAGATTCCTGATAATCTGTCTGATGTTAGGTAGATGAGAAGTTTAGGAGCTTCTCCAGTTTTCTGATGGTACCAGGCCAGGTAGTATTGTGAACCAGAGTAGAGAGCAACTTGTCTACTGGCCTTACAGTCAATAGACACAGTTTGATCCAGCTGTACTGATTTAGCTGCTGGCTGAGTCAAGACAACATTTTGTCCAACAGACTCTGAGGAGAGAGAAGAAACACTGGACATGAGATGGTGAGCTGAAACTCAGCTACACTCCAGATGATTCTCAAATGACAGAGAAATGATTTTCCTCACCCTGAGTGAGGCAGAGGAGAGTCCAGATGAGGACGGAGATCAACGTCATGTTTTTGATGAGGAGGATTTCTGTGGCCTCTGTTGTGATGAAGGACAGCTGTCAGTCATCCAGTGTTCAACTCTCAGGACTATAAAGTCTCCCAGAGCACTGGAGCATGGTGCTGCTAATGCAAAGTGGCTCTCTATGGAAATGCTCTGACTGACTCCAACAGGGACTTGGATTACTCTGATGATGCTGTTTATCAATGGATCAATCAATTTATCAGAGTATTGATCAGGAATGTGTCAGTGATCATTTGTATTTTTGTTTGAGACTGATTGAAAAATTTCCTCCAGAATATTTTATTAATTCCCCCTAATTTACTACGACACAAATCAACATCACTGTTGGACAAATTTAAACAAAATTATTATTTATCATTCATCATAATCTATAATAAAAATGAGTTTATGATAATTATTTACATTTTGCAGCATTCTTTGCAGAGTTGTTCTTTAGAAATATCTAAACTCAGTATATTTTACTGAAAAGGACATTAATACTGCTTTCTAAATGTTTGGCATTTCATATAGAAAAGGTTCAATACATATTAATGATTTGTGAATCGTTATTAACATGTTAACCAGTTATTATATTAACTGGGTAAACTGGGAATGTGTTTGTTGAGTTTGTTGTGTTCAAAGTCAGGGAGCCGTGTCTCTCTACAGTGAGAGGTTTTTGTACGGCAGCTCAATGACTTTGTATCACTGTGGTGGACTTTTGGTGGAGGAACCAGACTGGATGTTGGAAGTAAGTCAAATGTTTATTATTTCAGGAGCAATTTCTCTTTCTTTGATTTATATTTAAAGAGTCTAGAAAAAATAATTGCCTTTACACTTTCATGGATGACTTTTTTGACATATTTTGCACTAAGAGACAAAGTTCACTTCAGCAACAGAAATTCAAACACTTATTGTTACAGAAGTAAGACATTAAACTAGAGGATAAATCATTATGTCCAACTGTAATGTTAAAGTTTCATCTTGAGGGCTTGTAGGTTTATTTCAGTCAGACAAAGTCAGAGAGCCGTGTCTCTCTACAGTGAGAGGTTTTTGTACGGCGGCTCAATGACTTTGTATCACTGTGGTGGACTTTTGGTGGAGGAACCAGACTGGATGTTGGAAGTAAGTTTCTGCACAAAAATACTACATACAATATTGTAAAATAATGTTTTAAATTCTATTTTTGAATATTTTGGACAGATAAATATATTTTTTATATTCATAACAATGTTAGTATTCATGTTTTATTTCTCCTCCTTTATCATTGAGACTAACTCAGAGCAACTACCGAACATTTCTGGACACATTCCTGTCATACTAAAATATAAATAACTTGACGATAATCATAGAAGTTTATTCTACTTTACATATGTTTGCTAAGGTTAGTTTTTAATATTCCACCACAATGATAACTGTTGCTATGATGAATACAAATGTACTTTATTCAAGTAAAATTGAACAGAGTGAAGATAGAGGTCGATATTTGCAAATGCACAAATTCTGTAAACTTTTCATTTTGTTATATTGTGGCAAATTTTGTTTGAAATATTTTGTTCGTTTGCTAAATGAAGACTGAAATCCTCCTGAAGAAGAATTGATGTCATCAATTAATTTTCTGTATTTGCTGATGTTTCCACTACATTCTTTAAGGTCATGTGTAATTAAGGTTTATGATGATTTTGATGAGAAAGTTTAAAAAATTGTCTAAATTGTAATATTTTATGTGCAGTGCAGTTTGAAGTATTTCAGTTCATATGAGGACTCTTTCTGTGCTGATGTGCATGAGAGGTTTCTTAAAGGGAAGTGAAACAATGTGTGAGTGAGTGACTGGTGGAGCAGAAAAACCATCTGACAGAAACTCCTTAAAGGAGAAAATCATCTCTCACACAGTAAAGGTGTCCAAGTGTCTGGTGTTTGATTGACAGCTGTGTGGTCCCTGTCCTCTATAAGCTGATTGGTGTCTCCTATAGGTGATGTCCATCCCACCCTGACGGTGCTGCCCCCCTCCAGTGAGGAGCTGCAGCAGGGGAAGGCCACGCTCATGTGCCTGGCCAACAAGGGCTTCCCCTTAGACTGGAGTCTGGCCTGGAAGGTGGACGGCAGCAGCAGCAGCAGCTGGGAGGAGAGCAGGAGCCCCGGGGTGCTGGAGAAGGACGGCCACTACAGCTGGAGCAGCACCCTGAGGCTCACTGCAGACCAGTGGAGGAAGGTGGGCTCTGTGACCTGTGAGGCCACCCAGGGCTCCCAGACTCCGTTCTCAGAGACACTGAGCAGAGACCAGTGTTCCCAGTCCTGACCTGACTCACTGGGACTCTGCTACTGGTTTCACTCTGCTACTGCTCTCACTCTGCACTCTGTAACCATCTCTGTCTTTTATTGGACATGTTTCAATAACAATATTTACCAGCTTGTTGCAGCGGTTCAATATTATTTCACTGTTTCCAGATAATAAAGACGTGTTCATCAAATCAGTTGTTTTCATGTTTGTTATTATCAAAGTGTCTGAGTGATTTTCTCTTAATAGTAACAGTAACTGTGAAAAATATTGAGGGAAATGTTGTAATTTCTCCCTGATGACTGTTGAAAGACAGTTTAAGAGTCCATGATAGAGGTCTATATATGCTGTATATTCAAAGAGTTTATGAACTCAGACAGAACTCCTGATTATTGATTTATTAATACAACTAGTGATTGTAGTAGTATTTCTTTAATTTCCCCACGCACCCACCCACCCAAACCAACACACGGTACGCTCACACATGTACCCACAAAACAAACAAAACAACATAAAAAATATAAAATAAAATATAATAAAATGTATGAAATACAAACAAATAAATAATCTCAATGGAAAAACACTAAATAAATAGATAGGCATTGTACTAGTAAAACTCATGGTAAATACTGTCATTAAAATAATAACATAAGCTGCTACAGTTTGAACCTATCAGTGCTGATTGCTGATGCCTGTATCACATACAGCTCTGAGGGTAACATAGTTAAGTTTGATGGTAGAAGTATAAGTTCATAATTTATTGTCACAATAGATATTAATGTTTTCAAGACTGTTAAACTGTTTCTGCTATAGTCATTACAGATTTGTGTATAATAATGAATATTTGGAACAAAACTCATGGTAGGAACATTTCAAAGATAAATCATCCAGTCATCTCTTATTACTGAAGTGTGTTAATAGTTAAAAACTACTATATTATAATTGATTTAGTTGCATCTAAAGAATATGCATTAATATTTGAGTCAAAGTACAAAAGTTAGAAAAATATGTTGTAAATCTGACATAAAAAGCAATATATCATCAGCGTAAATTGAATTAAATGAGTGTGATCTGCAAATCTAACCTATTATACTGTTTCTATTTACATACTGATTCTATTGAAGAACCACAAAGATAAATAAAAAAGATCACAAGAGGAAATAATTATAATGCTACTTATTTATATGCTCCATGAATATCTTTTTTTATTTCAATCATAAAAATATATTTGTTCACCGAAATACAAAACATACAAAAAATGGCAATATATTATAGACATCATTTAATGATGACATTTCTTTTTCCTTGAGTGTGTTCGAGTTTCTCAGAAAAAATGGTAAGATATAAAATAAATAAATAATAGCTTTAGTGTTCATGTATTATCATACACTATGGATTAAACTCAACGAATTATAATACCTTTATTTATTAACATCCAAAGACTTGAAATCATCCTTAAACAGAGTTTAGCTTGATGTGAAACAGAATGGTTAAAATTAAAAGTATAACATTATTTCAGATATCATATTTTTAGTGTTAAAATGTTCATATATAATCATTAAATACTTTTTAATTTTCTTAATAAAACCTGTGTTGTTTTAGTTTGAGTGCAGCTGTTGAGTCAGATCAGTTCCTCTTCAGCTGAGGGAGGTTTTTGTACGACGTTGTATCACTGTGTGAACGGTGTGCTGTAGCCCTGCTGACAGTAGTAAACTCCTGAATCTTCAGCCTGAACTCCTCTGATGGTCAGAGTGAAGTCATTCCCAGATCGACTTCCACTAAAACGATCTGAAACTCCAGACTTACGGTTTGTAGCATAATAAATCAGGAGTGCAGGAGCTGTTCCAGGTTTCTGAAGGTACCAGTGGAGCACGTTACTAACACCTGTACTGGATTTACATCTGATGGAGACAGTCTGTCCTGGATCAACAGACTGAGATCCAGGAGACTGAGTCAGGATGATTTGTCCTGATGAACCTGAAAACATGAAAAAGAGCAGAAGGGTTATTGAGACAAATCCAGCTCGGAGAAAGATGATCAACATCCAAACAGAAGAGTCTGGTTTCTTTAACACGGAGAATAGATGGAAGAAGGTAAACGTTGCTTGTCTCGGTGTTTCTCCATCATAGCTGAACATCATTGTGGTGAACCTGGTTGCATCCTGATGCAAAGTTTTCAGAAGAGAGTCTCACCCTGAACAAGGAGCCCCAGGGTGGCCAGCAGTAGAATCAGTGGCATCATCATTGTGTCTCTGAAAGGCCTGGACAGCCACTGATCAACACTGGCCTCTTAACGGCTGGGAGCAGAGAGGCAGGACACATATGCAAACACACAGAGTCAGTGAACTGTAGCTTTCCTCAATACATCATGCTGTTTCCTCCTCACTGCTCAGACACATTACTGATTAAATCCTCCTCATGGAGATTCACACAAACTCTGAATGTAAACTTCTCATTACGCTCCCTCTGCTTCTGGATTAGACTTCATTATCTCCAGAATAACTGCAACACAAACCAGAATGTGATCTGAAACAACATCTGTTTTTGTTCTCTGTCAGCGATTCGGTTCTTCTTTGCCAGTTAATCAAACACTAGAAGTGTTTTTTTAGTGTGTTTAGTGAAAACTTCATCACTACTGCATCGTTGTTACAACATATGAACTCCAAATCTCTTTAAGTCTCCTGCTGATGTTGGTGCTTCAGGTTCTGTTTCTCCTTAAATGACCCTTAATCTACTGATAGTGAAATCGTGTGTGTTCCTGATTTTAGTACAAATACAGTCCCTCAGGCTGAGAAGGAATCTCCTTTCCTGGACTTTTTAAAAAATGTACAATATGTTCACTTTGATTTAAGCAAGTATAAGCCTTTAAGAAAAATCCCCTTTGTGTCCAAACCACAGGAATCACTGGTTCATGCCCTGACATATTTTATTAAAGTCAGTGTTGTACTGATTCCAGCCTAATCTAGGTTAACAACAGGTTGTAGTAAATACCTGCTGCTACAGTATGTATGTGTACATTAACTAAATCTTTCACATTCAAAAAGCTTTTAAAACACTTCTTATAGATCTCAGGTTGTTTCTGCTGCTGATGAAAAACCTAAAAAGTCCGTCATTATGCAGACGATACAGTTGTCTACTGTACAGCTGCTTCTTTCACTGGTACTGTTGGATCTGTAAGAAACATTCAGGTCACTTTAAACTAAGTGGAATTTAATTATTTGTTTAGTTCAAGCTGTCAGTTTATAACCATAAATACTGAGGTGATTGAAGATATTTAGTACAAATGTTGCTCTAAACGTTCAGCCAGAAAAGAAAGTGAACAATGATTTATTATGGTGATGTTTCATCCTTCTTCTGGTGAGTAAATATGTTTTCTCACAGATTATCATATAAATGTGGACAGCTTTTGTTTAGAGCTAGCAGTTTGTCTTACTCCCACAGATAAGGGCTAACAGTGTGCAGTTGGCACCTTTGGAGAAAGAATTGCTGTTTTTGTCCTAAACTGGAAATATATATTTTTAGAAAGATGAAAAACACAGGATTTTTCATTAGTCAATACTGATGTTAGTGTTTGTTGAACTATAAAAGAATTATTGGTGTGTTTGTGTTCAGTGAAGTGTATCAGTCTCTGCAACAGCTTCCAGCTGCAGTTCAGTTTCAGTTCAGTCTGACTGAGGGAGGTTTTTGTACGACGCTTTTTCACTGTGTGAACACACGCTGATTGTTGATGTAATGATAACTCTGACAGTAGTAAACTGCTGCATCTTCAGCCTGGACTCCACTGATGGTCAGAGTGAAGTCAGAGTTTGATCCACTGCCTGTAAAACGATCTGGAATCCCTGATTCTCGATATGTGGCCAAATAGATAAGCGTTTTAGGAGTTTCTCCATATTTCCGTTGGTACCAGGCTAAACGGTTTGAGCTAGAAACATCCTGACTGGTCCTACAGCTGATGGAGACGGAGCGTCCCAGAGCAGAGCTCACTGCTCCAGGCTGAGTCACTGTGACCTGTCCTCTGGACTCTGAGGACACAGAGACAAAAACATAAAGCAGCGTCACGGTTTTTGTCGGCTTCATTTCAGAGGGACGGATGTTCATAGAGGAGAGGAGTTTGATTCTCTGGACTTTACCTGTGAAGCAGCATGAGAGGAGAGTCCAGATGAGGACGGAGATCAACGTCATATTTTTGATGAGGAGGATTTCTGTGGCTTCTGTTGTGATGAAGGACAGCTGTCAGTCATCCAGTGTTCAACTCTCAGGACTATAAAGTCTCCCAGAGCACTGGAGCATGGTGCTGCTGATGCAAAGTGGCTCTCTATGGAAATGCTCTGACTGACTCCAACAGGGACTTGAAATACTCTGATGATGCTGTTTATCAATGGATCAATCACTTTATCAGAGTATTGATCAGGAATGTGTCAGTGATCATTTGTATTTTTGTTTGAGACTGATGGAAAAATTTCCTCCAGAATATTTTGTGAATTCCCCCTAATTCACTACGACACAAATCAACATCACTGTTGGACAAATTTAAACAAAATTATTATTTATCATTCATCATAATCTATAATAAACATGTGTTTATGATAATTATTTACATTTTGCAGCATTCATTGGAGAGTTGTTCTTTAGAAATATCTAAACTCAGTATATTTTACTGGAAAGGACATAAATACTGCTTTCTAAATGTTTGGCATTTCATGTAGAAAAGGTTCAATACATATTCATGATTTCTGAATCATTATTAACATGTTAACCAGTTATTACATAAACTGGGTAAACTGGGAATGTGTTTGTTGAGTTTGTTGTGTTCAAAGTCAGAGAGCCGTGTCTCTCTACAGTGAGAGGTTTTTGTACGGCGGCTCAATGACTTTGAATCACTGTGGCACACGTTCGGTGGAGGAACCAGACTGGATGTTGGAAGTAAGTCAAATGTTTATTATTTCAGGAGCAATTTCTCTTTGTTTGATTTTATATTCAACAGTCAAGAAATAATATTTGCCTTTACACTTTCATGGATGACTTTTTTTACATATTTTGCACTAAGAGACAAAGTTCACTTCAGCAACAGAAATTTAACACTTATTGTAACAGAAGTAAGACATTAAACTAGAGGATAAATCATTATTTCCAACTTTAATGTTAAAGTTTCATCTTGAGGGCTTGTAGGATTAGTTCAGTCAGACAAAGTCAGAGAGCCGTGTCTCTCTACAGTGAGAGGTTTTTGTACGGCGCCTCAATGACTTTGTATCACTGTGGTTGACTTTTGGTGGAGGAACCAGACTGGATGTTGGAAGTAAGTTTCTGCACAAAAATAGTAAATACAATATTTTAAAATAATGTTTTAAATTCTATTTTTGAATATTTTGGACAGATAAATATATTTTTTATATTCATAACAATGTTAGTATTCATGTTTTATTTCTCCTCCTTTATCGTGGAGGCTAACTCAGAGCAGCTACCAAACATTTCTGGACACATTCCTGTCGTACTGAAATATAAATGACTTGACGATAATCTTAAAAGTTAAATTCTACTTTACACATGTTTGCTAAGGTTAGTTTTTAATATTCCACCACAATGATAACTGTTGCTATGATGAATTAAAATGTACTTTATTCAAGTAAAATTGAACAGAGTGAAGATAAAGGTCGGTATTTGCAAATGCACAAATTCTGTAATCTTTTTATTGTGTCATATTGTGGCAAATTTTGTTTGAAATCTTTTGTTAGTTTGCTAAATGAAGACTGAAATCCTCCTGAAGAAGAATTTATGTCATCAATTCATTTTCTGTATTTGCCTGTGTTTCAACTACATTGTTTAAGGTCATGTGTAATTAAGGTATAGGATGATTTTGATGAGAAAGTTTAAAAAATTGTCTAAATTGTAATATTTTATGTGCAGTGCAGTTTGATGTATTTCAGTTCATATGAGGACTCTTTCTGTGCTGATATGCATGAGAGGTTTCTAAAAGGGAAGTGAAACAATGTGTGAGTGAGTGACTGGTGGAGCAGAAAAACCATCTGACAGAAACTCCTTAAAGGAGAAAATCATCTCTCACACAGTAAAGGTGTCCAAGTGTCTGGTGTTTGATTGACAGCTGTGTGGTCCCTGTCCTCTATAAGCTGATTGGTGTCTCCTATAGGTGATGTCCATCCCACCCTGACGGTGCTGCCCCCCTCCAGTGAGGAGCTGCAGCAGGGGAAGGCCACGCTCATGTGCCTGGCCAACAAGGGCTTCCCCTCAGACTGGAGTCTGGCCTGGAAGGTGGACGGCAGCAGCAGCAGCAGCAGCAGCAGCTGGGAGGAGAGCAGGAGCCCCGGGGTGCTGGAGAAGGACGGCCACTACAGCTGGAGCAGCACCCTGAGGCTCACTGCAGACCAGTGGAGGAAGGTGGGCTCTGTGACCTGTGAGGCCACCCAGGGCTCCCAGACTCCGTTCTCAGAGACACTGAGCAGAGACCAGTGTTCCCAGTCCTGACCTGACTCACTGGGACTCTGCTACTGGTTTCACTCTGCTACTGCTCTCACTCTGCACTCTGTAACCATCTCTGTCTTTTATTGGACATGTTTCAATAACAATATTTACCAGCTTGTTGCTGCGGTTCAATATTATTTCACTGTTTCCAGATAATAAAGACGTGTTCATCAAATCAGTTGTTTTCATGTTTGTTATTATCAAAGTGTCTGAGTGATTTTCTCTTAATTGTAACAGTAACTGTGAAAAATACTGAGAGAAATGTTTTAATTTCTCCATGATGACTGTTGAAAGACAGTTTAAGAGTCCATGATAGAGGTCTATATATGCTGTATATTCAAAGAGTTTGTGAACAGAGACAGAACTCCTGATTATTGATTGATTAATACAACTAGTGATGGTAGTAGTATTTCTTTAATTTCCCCACCCATCCACCCAAACCAACACATGATATGCTCACACATGTACCCACAAAACAAACAAAACAACAGAAAAAATATAAAACAAAATCAAATAAAAAATAAAAAATACACACAAACAAATAAATAAACTCAATAAATAGATAGTCATTGTACCAGTAAAACTCATGGTAAATATTGTCAGAAAAATAATAATATAAGCTGCTACAGTTTGAACCTATCAGTGCTGATTGCTGATGCCTGTATCACATACAGCTCTGGGGGTAACATAGTTAAATTTGATGGTAGTAGTATAAGTTCATAATTTCTTGGCACAGTAGATATTAATACCTTCATGACAGTTAAACTGTTTCTGCTATAGTCATTACAGATTTGTGTATAAAAACGAACATTTGCAGCAAAACTCATGGTAGGAACATTTCAAAGATAAATCATCCAGTCATCTCTTATTACTGAAGTGTGTTAATGGTTAAAAACTACAATATTATAACTGGTTTAGGTGTATCTAAAGAATATGCATTAATATTTGTATAAAACTATAAAACTCTGAAAAGATATGTTGTAAATCTGAAATAAAAAGCAGTATATCATCAGCTTAAAGAGAATTTAATGAGTGTGATCTGCAAATCTAACCTATTATAGTGGTTCTATTTACATACTGATTCTACTGAAGAACCACAAAGACAAATAAAAGAGATGACAAGAGGAAATAATTATAATGTTACTTATTTATATGCTCCATGAATATCTTTTTTTACTTCAATCATAAAATATATTTGTTCACCGGAATATAAAACACACAAAAAATGGCTAAAATATATTATAGACATCATTTCATTATGATATTATAGTATGTTCGAGTTTCTCAGAAAAAATGGTAAGATAAAAAATAAATAAATAATAGTTTTAGTGTTCATGTGTTATCATACTCTATGGATTAAAGTTAAATAATTATAATAACTTAATTATTAACAACGAATGAGGTGAAATCATACTTAAACAGATGTTAGGTTTGATGTGAAGCAGAATGTTTAAAATTAAAACTATAACATTACAAATATTATATTTTTAGTGTTAAAATGTTCATATATAATCATTAAATACTTTTTTTTTCTTAGTAAAACCAGTGTTGTTTTAGTTTGAGTGCAGCTGTTGAGTCAGATCAGTTCCTCTTCAGCTGAGGGAGGTTTTTGTACGACGTTGTATCACTGTGTGAACGGGAAGCTGCCACTCTGCTGACAGTAGTAAACTCCTGAATCTTCAGCCTGAACTCCACTGATGGTCAGAGTGAAGTCAGTCCCAGATCCACTTCCACTAAAACGATCTGAAACTCCAGATTGACGGGTTGTAGCTCTATAAATCAGGAGTTTAGGAGCTTCTCCAGGTTTCTGAAGGTACCAGTGAAGGTAGCCTGTACTAGAACTGGATTTACATCTGATGGAGACAGTCTGTCCTGTACCAACAGACTGAGATCCAGGAGACTGAGTCAGGATGTTTTGTCCTGATGAACCTGAAAAAATAAAAAAGAGCAGAAGGGTTATTGGGACAAATCCAGCTCGGAGAAAGATGATTAACTTCCAAACAGAAGAGTCTGGTTTCTTTAACAAGGAGAATAGATGGAAGAATGTAAACGCTGCTTGTCTCGGTGTTTCTCCATCATAGCTGAACATCATTGTGGTGAACCTGGTTGTATTCTGAAGCAAAGTTTTCAGAAGAGAGTCTCACCCTGAACAAGGAGACCCAGGGTGGCCAGCAGTAGAATCAGTGGCATCATCATTGTGTCTCTGAAAGGCCTGGACAGCCACTGATCAACACTGGCCTCTTAACGGCTGGGAGCAGAGAGGCAGGACACATATGCAAACACACAGAGTCAGTGAACTGTAGCTGTCCTCAACACATCATGCTGTTTCCTCCTCACTGCTGGGACAGATCACTGATTAAATCATCCTCATGGAGATTCACACAAACTCTGAATGTGAACTTCTCATTATGCTCCCTCTGCTTCTGGATTAGACTTCATTATCTCCAGAATAACTGCAACACAAACCAGAATGTGATCTGAAACAACATCTGTTTTTGTTCTTTGCCAGTTAATCACAGACTAGAAGTGATTTTGTATGTGTTTTAGTGAAAACTTCATCACTGCAGCATCGTTGTTACAACATATGAACTCCAAATCTCTTTAAGTCTCTGCTGATGTTGGTGCTTCAGATCTGTTTCTCCTTAAATGACCCTTAATCTACTGATAGTAAAATCTTTGTGTGTTCCTGATTTTAGTACAAATACTGTCCCTCAGGCTGAGAAGGAATCTCCTTTCCTGGACTTTTTTTAAAGTGTACAATATGTTCACGTTGATTTAAGCGAGTATAATCCTTTAAGAAAAATCCCCTTTGTGTCCAAAACCCTGGAATCACTGGTTCATGCCCTGACAGACTTTATTAAAGTCAGTGTTGTACTGAGCTCAGCCTACTCTGGGTTAACAACAGGTTGTAGTAAATACCTGCTGCTACAGTATTTATGTGTACATTAACTAAATCTTTAACAGTCAAAAAGCTTTTAAAACACTTCTTATAGATCTCAGGTTGTTTCTGCTGCTGATGAAAAACCTAAAAAGTCCGTCATTATGCAGACGATACAGTTGTCTACTGTACAGCTGCTTCTTTCACTGATACTGTTGGATCTGTAAGAAACATTCAGATCACTTTAAACTAAGTGGAATTGAAATATTTGTTTAGTTCCTGCTGTCAGATTGTAACCATAAATACTGAGGTGATGGAAGATATTTAGTACAAATGTTGCTCTAAACTTTCAGCCAAAAAAGAAAGTGAACAATGATTTATTATGGTGATGTTTCATCCTTCTTCTGGTGAGTAAATATGTTTTCTCAGAGATTGTCATGTACATGTGGACAGCTTTTGTTTAGAGCTAGCAGTTTGTCTTACACCCACAGATAAGGGCTAACAGTGTGCAGGTGGCACCTTTGGAGAAAGTGTTGCTGTTTGTGTCCTAAACTGGAAATATATATTTTTAGAAAGATGATAACACAGGCTTTTCATTAGTCAATGCTGATGTTAGTGTTTGTTGAACTTTAAAAGCATTATCGGTGTGTGAGTGTGTGTGTTCAGTGAAGTGTATCAGTCTCTGCAGCAGCTTCCAGCTGCAGTTCAGTTTCAGCTCAGTCTGACTGAGGGAGGTTTTTGTACGACGCTTTTTCACTGTGTGAACACAGCTTGACTGTTGATTTCATGATAACTCTGACAGTAGTAAACTGCTGCATCTTCAGCCTGGACTCCACTGATGGTCAGAGTGAAGTCAGAGTTTGATCCACTGCCTGAAAAACGATCTGGAATCCCTGATTCTCGAGTGCTAGCATAGTAAATGAGCAGTTTAGGAGCTTCTCCATCTCTCTGTTGGTACCAGGATAAACAGGGGTCAGAACCAGAATCGCCACAATCACCATCATCATCCTGACTGAGCCTACAGCTGATGGAGACGGAGCGTCCCAGAGCAGAGCTCACTGCTCCAGGCTGAGTCACTGTGACCTGTCCTCTGGACTCTGAGGACACAGAGACAAAAACATAAAGCAGCGTCACGGTTTTTGTCGGCTTCATTTCAGAGGGACGGATGTTCATAGAGGAGAGGAGTTTGATTCTCTGGACTTTACCTGTGAAGCAGCAGCAGAGGAGAGTCCAGATGAGGACGGAGATCAACGTCATATTTTTGATGAGGAGGATTTCTGTGGCTTCTGTTGTGATGAAGGACAGCTGTCAGTCATCCAGTGTTCAACTCTCAGGACTATAAAGTCTCCCAGAGCACTGGAGCATGGTGCTGCTGATGCAAAGTGGCTCTCTATGGAAATGTTCTGACTGAATATTGATTAAAAAAAAAAAGTGTCAGTGCTAATAAATTGGCTTGCTTTCATTCAATTCATTCATCAATTAAACACGATGATTCATTTCTGAAATGTGTAGAACTGTTGAAGTGAGTTTCCATATTAACCAGCTGTGTTTCACAAATAGAGACTGGTTTTAATAAGTGTTAATCTTAAAGTTAGGTAGCCTACTTTACAACTCCTCTCATAGTAATTAATGCGCTTCAGAATTACAAAGAAATATCTGCTTTTTTACATATTATATATTATATTAGGGTCAAATACTAACACATACAACATCTTGATCATCTTGGTAAACTTTGTGCTGTTATATGTAATGACTTTTCTATAATTTTCATGACTGTAAAGATTCTTTATCAGTTAACTATTCTAATCTATCTGATAGATCTGAGTGTTTCTGCTGAGGGTTCACCTTTATGCAGATAATACAGTTTTGTCCTCTGAAGCTGTCTCTTTAACCAACCCTGTCTCCTACAAAATTACGCTCCCATACAACTAAACTGCATTCTCAATAACGTTTCAAGGGAAACGTATTTTCTCCTGGATTATAGTCGCAGCTTTAAACACGTGGATAAAGTCCTATGATTGTTTAAAGCCTCTGAACTCCCACACAGGTGTTTTTTCAGTTCTTCTGGCTGATCAGACCTCATCTCAGGTTGAAGCGAGGTGGAGCTGTGATGAGAATTTATCAGGTCACAGATCTTCATCTACCAATAAGAATGATACAGGGGGGCAATTTGATCCTAACAGGTGCAACAAAGCTAACAGGAGACTCAGGAGGACGTCAATCAATGAGTCTATACACGCCCACACAGTCCGGAGAAGAGGTCTAATCAGACAGATTCACTGAAAACATCTTTCCTATAATAAAACAAAGGATATGATATTTTAAAGCACATGCTCCAAGATATTAAATATTTCCCTTTTGATTTTCACCCCTGAAGTAAATATCCTCACTTTCCTCCCACTAACTGATTATAGTGGCGTCTAATGAATGCGTCTGTTGCTGCAGTATGTAAATGTTGTCTCACAGATAGTTTTATGAATGTGGTCTCCTCATGTTTCTATCTTTGAGTCTGGGGAATGTCAATAGATGAGTGATGAGAATCTGCAGGCAGCAGGATTGATAAAGAACTGGAGTGAAGTACTGACAAGGTGGCGTCGTTATGTTTCTGTTATTTGTTTGGTGGAAGAACCGCACCTTGTATCCTCAGCTGGAAATATGCTGTTGATAAATTAAAACAAGTTAAATCACGTCTGATTTATGTGTACAGTGTGTGTGTGTGTGTGTGTGTGTATGAGAAGAAGAAGAAGATGAAGGAGAAGAGTGTGTTCAGTGAAGTGTATCAGTCTCTGCAGCAGCTTCCAGCTGCAGTTCAGTTTCACTTCAGTCTGACTGAGGGAGGTTTTTGTACGACGCTTTTTCACTGTGTGAACACATGCTGACTGTTGATATAGTGAAAACTCTGACAGTAGTAAACTGCTGCATCTTCAGCCTTGACTCCACTGATGGTCAGAGTGAAGACAGAGTTTGATCCACTGCCGGTAAAACGATCTGGAATCCCTGATGATCGAGTGCTAGCATAGTAAATAAGCAGTTTAGGAGTTTCTCCATATTTCTGTTGGTACCAGGCTAAAACGTGGTTGTTGCTATAAACATAAACATCCTGACTGGTCCTACAGCTGATGGAGACGGAGCGTCCCAGAGCAGAGCTCACTGCTCCAGGCTGAGTCACTGTGACCTGTCCTCTGGACTCTGAGGACACAGAGACACAAACATAAAGCAGCGTCACGGTTTTTGTCGGCTTCATTTCAGAGGGACGGATGTTCATAGAGGAGAGGAGTTTGATTCTCTGGACTTTACCTGTGAAGCAGCAGCAGAGGAGAGTCCAGATGAGGACGGAGATCAACGTCATGTTTTTTGATGAGGAGGATTTCTGTGGCTTCTGTTGTGATGAAGGACAGCTGTCAGTCATCCAGTGTTCAACTCTCAGGATTATAAAGTCTCCCAGAGCACTGGAGCATGGTGCTGCTGATGCAAAGTGGCTCTCTATGGAAATGCTCTGACTGACTCCAACAGGGAGTTGGATTACTTTGATGATGCTGTTTATCAATGGATCAATCAATTTATCAGAGTATTGATCAGGAACGTGTCAGTGATCATTTGTATTTTTGTTTGAGACTGATGGAAAAAATTTACTCCAGAATATTTTGTGAATTCCCCCTAATTCACTACAACACAAATCAACATCACTGTTGGACAAATTTAAACAAAATTATTATTTATCATTCATCATAATCTATAATAGACATGTGTTTATTATAATTATTTTCATTTTGCAGCATTCATTGGAGAGTTGTTATTTAGAAATATCTTAATTCAGTATATTTTACTGAAAAGGACATTAATATTGCTTTCTAGATGTTTGACAGACGTTAGAAAAGGTTCAATACATATTCATGATTTGTGAATCGTTTTAAACATGTTAACCAGTTATTACATAAACTGGGTAAACTGGGAATGTGTTTGTTGAGTTTGTTGTGTTCAAAGTCAGAGAGCCGTGTCTCTCTACAGTGAGAGGTTTTTGTACGGCGGCTCAATGACTTTGAATCACTGTGGTACACGTTCGGTGGAGGAACCAGACTGGATGTTGGAAGTAAGTCAAATGTTTATTATTTCAGGAGCAATTTCTCTTTGTTTGATTTTATATTTAAACAGTGTAGAAAACATTATTTGCCTTGACACTTTCATGGATGACTTTTTCAACATATTTAGCTCTAAGAGACAAAGTTCACTTCAGCAACAGAATTTCAAACACTTATTGTTACAGAAGTAAGACATTAAACTAGAGGATAAATCATTATTTCCAACTTTAATGTTAAAGTTTCATCTTGAGGGCTTGTAGGTTTAGTTCAGTCAGACAAAGTCAGAGAGCCGTGTTTCTCTACAGTGAGAGGTTTTTGTACAGCGGCTCAATGACTTTGTATCACTGTGGTGGACTTTTGGTGGAGGAACCAGACTGGATGTTGGAAGTAAGTTTCTGTACAAAAATACTACATAGAATATTGTAAAATAATGTTCTACATTCTATTTTTGAATATTTTGGTTGGTATAAAGGTCGGTATTTGCAAATGCACAAATTCTGTAATCTTTTTATTGTGTCATATTGTGGCAAATTTTGTTTGAAATCTTTTGCTAGTTTGCTAAATGAAGACTGAAATCCTCCTGGAGAAGAATTTATGTCATCAATTCATTTTCTGTATTTGCCTATGTTTCAACTACATTCTTTAAGGTCATGTGTAATTAAGGTTTAGGATGATTTTGATGAGAAAGTTTAAAAAATGGTCTAAATTGTAATATTTTATGTGCCGTGCAGTTTGAAGTATTTCAGTTCATATGAGGACTCTTTCTGTGCTGATATGCATGAGAGGTTTCTTAAAGGGAAGTGAAACAATGTGTGAGTGAGTGACTGGTGGAGCAGAAAAAACGTCTGACAGAAACTCCTTAAAGGAGAAATTCATCTCTCACACAGTAAAGGTGTCCAAGTGTCTGGTGTTTGATTGACAGCTGTGTGGTCCCTGTCCTCTATAAGCTGATTGGTGTCTCCTATAGGTGATGTCCATCCCACCCTGACGGTGCTGCCCCCCTCCAGTGAGGAGCTGCAGCAGGGGAAGGCCACGCTCATGTGCCTGGCCAACAAGGGCTTCCCCTCAGACTGGAGTCTGGCCTGGAAGGTGGACGGCAGCAGCAGCAGCAGCAGCAGCAGCTGGGAGGAGAGCAGGAGCCCCGGGGTGCTGGAGAAGGACGGCCACTACAGCTGGAGCAGCACCCTGAGGCTCACTGCAGACCAGTGGAGGAAGGTGGGCTCTGTGACCTGTGAGGCCACCCAGGGCTCCCAGACTCCGTTCTCAGAGACACTGAGCAGAGACCAGTGTTCCCAGTCCTGACCTGACTCACTGGGACTCTGCTACTGGTTTCACTCTGCTACTGCTCTCACTCTGCACTCTGTAACCATCTCTGTCTTTTATTGGACATGTTTCAATCACAATATTTACCAGCTTGTTGCAGCGGTTCAATATTATTTCACTGTTTCCAGATAATAAAGACGTGTTCATCAAATCAGTTGTTTTCATGTTCGTTATTATCAAAGTGTCTGAGTGATTTTCTCTTAACAGTAACATTAACTTTTTTTAAATACTGAGGGAAATGTTGTAATTTCTCCATGATGACTGTTGAAGGACAGTTTAAGAGTCCATGATAGAGGTCTATATATGCTGTATATTCAAAGAATTTGTGAACAGAGACAGAACTCCTGATTATTGATTGATTAATACAACTAGTGATGGTAGTAGTATTTCTTTAATTTCCCCACGCACCCACCCAAACCAACACATGATATGCTCACACATGTACCCACAAAACAAACAAAACAACAGAAAAAATATAAAACAAAATCAAATAAAAAATAAAAAATACACACAAACAAATAAATAAACTCAATAAATAGATAGTCATTGTACCAGTAAAACTCATGGTAAATATTGTCAGATAAATAATAATATAAGCTGCTACAGTTTGAACCTATCAGTGCTGATTGCTGATGCCTGTATGACATACAGCTCTGGGGGTAACATAGTTAAGTTTGATGATAGTAGTATAAGTTCATTATTTCTTGTCACAGTAGATATTAATACGTTCATGACTGTTAAACTGTTTCTGCTATAGTCATTACAGATTTGTGTATAATAACCAACATTTGCAGCAAAACTCATGGTAGGAACATTTCAAAGATAAATCATCCAGTCATCTCTTATTACTGAAGTGTGTTAATGGTTAAAAACTACAATATTATAACTGGTTTAGGTGTATCTAAAGAATATGCCTTAATATTTGTATAAAACTACAAAACTCTGATAAAATCTGTTGTAAATCTGAAATAAAAAGCAGTATATCATCAGCGTAAAGAGAATTAAATGAGTGTGATCTGCAAATCTAACCTATTATACTGTTTCTATTTACATACTGATTCTATTGAAGAACCACAAAGATAAATAAAAAACATCACAAGAGGAAATAATTATAATGCTACTTATTTATATGCTCCATGAATATCTTCTTTTATTTCAATCATAAAATATATTTGTTCACCGGAATACAAAACACACAAAAATGGCTAAAATATATTATAGACATCATTTCATTATGATATTATAGTATGTTCGAGTTTCTCAGAAAAAATTGTAAGATAAAAAATAAATAAATAATAGTTTTAGTGTTCATGTGTTATCATACTCTATGGATTAAAGTTAAAGAATTATAATAACTTAATTATTAACAACTAATGAGGTGAAATCATACTTAAACAGATTTTACGTTTGATGTGAAGCAGAATGTTTCAAATTAAAACTATAACATTACTTACAAATATTTTTAGTGTTAAAATGTTCATATATAATCATTAAATACTTGTTTTAAAAATTAAAACAAGTTAAATCACGTCTGATTTATGTGTACAGTGTGTGTGTGTGTGTGTGAGAAGAAGAAGAAAATGAAGGAGAAGAGTGTGTTCAGTGAAGTGTATCAGTCTCTGCAACAGCTTCCAGCTGCAGTTCAGTCTCACTTCAGTCTGACTGAGGGAGGTTTTTGTACGACGCTTTTTCACTGTGTGAACACAGCTTGACTGTTGATTTCATGATAACTCTGACAGTAGTAAACTGCTGCATCTTCAGCCTGGACTCCACTGATGGTCAGAGTGAAGACAGAGTTTGATCCACTGCCTGTAAAACGATCTGGAATCCCTGATGCTCGAGTGCTAGCATAGTAAATAAGCAGTTTAGGAGTTTCTCCATATTTCTGTTGGTACCAGGCTAAAACGTGGTTGTTGCTATGAACATAAACATCCTGACTGGTCCTACAGCTGATGGAGACGGAGCGTCCCAGAGCAGAGCTCACTGCTCCAGGCTGAGTCACTGTGACCTGTCCTCTGGACTCTGAGGACACAGAGACAAAAACATAAAGCAGCGTCACGGTTTTCGTCGGCTTCATTTCAGAGGGACGGATGTTCATAGAGGAGAGGAGTTTGATTCTCTGGACTTTACCTGTGAAGCAGCAGCAGAGGAGAGTCCAGATGAGGACGGAGATCAACGTCATGTTTTTGATGAGGAGGATTTCTGTGGCTTCTGTTGTGATGAAGGACAGCTGTCAGTCATCCAGTGTTCAACTCTCAGGACTATAAAGTCTCCCAGAGCACTGGAGCATGGTGCTGCTGATGCAAAGTGGCTCTCTATGGAAATGTTCTGACTGAATATTGATAAAAAAAAAATTGTCAGTGCTAATAAATTGGTTTGCTTTCCTTAAATTAAATCATCAATTAAAACACGATGATTCATTTTGGAAATGTGTAGAACTGTTGAAGTGAGTTTCCATATTAACCAGCTGTGTTTCACAAATAGAGACTGCTTTTAATAAGTGTTAATCTTAAAGTTAGGTAGCCTACTGTGCAACTCCTCTCATTGTAATTAAAGAGCTTCAGAATTACAAAGAAATATCAGCTTTTTTACATATTATATATTATATTAGGTTCAAATACTAACATATACAACATCTTGACCATAATGGTAAACTTTGTGCTGTTATATGTAATGACTATTCTATAATTTTCATGACTGTAAAGAGTCTTTATCAGTTAACTATTCTAATCTATCTGATAGATCTCAGTGTTTCTGCTGAGGGTTCACCTTTATGCAGATGATACAGTTTTGTCCTCTGAAGCTGTCTCTTTAACCAACCCTGTCTCCTACAAAATTACGCTCCTATACAACTAAACTGCATTCTCAATAACGTTTCAAGGGAAACGTATTTTCTCCTGGATTATAGTCGCAGCTTTAAACACGTTGTTTAAGTCCTGTGATTGTTTAAAGCCTCTGAACACCCACACAGGTGTTTTTTCAGTTCTTCTGGCTGATCAGACCTCTGCTCAGGTTGAAGCGAGGTGGAGCTGTGATGAGAATTTATCGGGTCACAGATCTTCATCTACCAATAAGAATGATACAGGGGGGCAATTTGATCCTAATAGGTGCAACAAAGCTAACAGAAGACTCAGGAGGACGTCAATCAATGAGTCTATACACGCCCTCACAGTCCTGAGAAGAGGTCTAATCAGATAGATTCACTGAAGACATCTTTCCTATAATAAAACAAAGGATATGATATTTTACAGCACATGCTCCAAGATATTAAATATTTCCCGTTTTGATTTTCACCCCTGAAGTAAATATCCTCACCTTCCTCCCACTAACTGATTATACTGGCGTCTAATGAATGCGTCTGTTGCTGCAGTATGTAAATATTGTCTCACAGATAGTTTTTTATGAATGTGGACTCCTCATGTTTCTATCTTTGAGTCTGGGGAATGTCAATAGATGAGTGATGAGAGTCTGCAGGCAGCAGGATTGATAAAGAACTGGAGTGAAGTACTGACAAGGTGACGTTATGTTTCTGTTAATCATTTGGTGGAAGAACCGCACCTTGTATCCTCAGCTGGAAATATGCTGTTGATAAATTAAAACAAGTTAAATCACGTCTGATTTATATGTACAGTGTGTGTGTGTGCGTGTGTGTGTGTGTGTTTGTGTGAGAAGAAGAAGAAGATGAAGGAGAAGAGTGTGTTCAGTGAAGTGTATCAGTCTCTGCAACAGCTTCCAGCTGCAGTTCAGTTTCACTTCAGTCTGTCTGAGGGAGGTTTTTGTACGATGCTTTTTCACTGTGTGAACACCCACTTGCTGTTGATATAGTGAAAACTCTGACAGTAGTAAACTGCTGCATCTTCAGCCTGGACTCCACTGATGGTCAGAGTGAAGACAGAGTTTGATCCACTGCCTGTAAAACGACTTGGAATCCCTGATGCTCGAGTGCTAGCATAGTAAATAAGCAGTTTAGGAGTTTCTCCATATTTCTGTTGGTACCAGGCTAAAAGGTGGTCAGAACCATCATAGTATACATCCTGACTGGTCCTACAGCTGATGGAGACGGAGCGTCCCAGAGCAGAGCTCACTGCTCCAGGCTGAGTCACTGTGACCTGTCCTCTGGACTCTGAGGACACAGAGACAAAAACATAAAGCAGCGTCACGGTTTTTGTCGGCTTCATTTCAGACGGACGGATGTTCATAGAGGAGAGGAGTTTGATTCTCTGGACTTTACCTGTGAAGCAGCAGCAGAGGAAAGTCCAGATGAGGACGGAGATCACCGTCATGTTTTTGATGAGGAGGATTTCTGTGGCTTCTGTTGTGATGAAGGACAGCTGTCAGTCATCCAGTGTTCAACTCTCAGGACTATAAAGTCTCCCAGAGCACTGGAGCATGGTGCTGCTGATGCAAAGCGGCTCTCTATGGAAATGCTCTGACTGACTCCAACAGGGACTTGGAATACTCTGATGATGCTGTTTATCAATGGATCAATCACTTTATCAGAGTATTGATCAGGAATGTGTCAGTGATCATTTGTATTTTTGTTTGAGACTGTTGGAAAAATTTCCTCCAGAATATTTTGTGAATTCCCCCTAATTCACTACGACACAAATCAACATCACTGTTGGACAAATTTAAACAAAATTATTATTTATCATTCATCATAATCTATAATAAACATGTGTTTATGATAATTATTTACATTTTGCAGCATTCATTGGAGAGTTGTTCTTTAGAAATATCTTAATTCAGTATATTTTACTGAAAAGGACATTAATATTGCTTTCTAGATGTTTTTCAGATGTTAGAAAAGGTTCAATACATATTCATGATTTGTGAATCGTTTTAAACATGTTAACCAGTTATTACATAAACTGGGTAAACTGGGAATGTGTTTGTTGAGTTTGTTGTGTTCAAAGTCAGAGAGCCGTGTCTCTCTACAGTGAGAGGTTTTTGTACGGCGGCTCAATGACTTTGAATCACTGTGGTACACGTTCGGTGGAGGAACCAGACTGGATGTTGGAAGTAAGTCAAATGTTTATTATTTCAGGAGTAATTTCTCTATGTTTGATTTTATATTCAACAGTCAAGAAATATTATTTGCCTTTACACTTTCATGGATGACGTTTTTGACATATTTTGCTCTAAGAGACAAAGTTCACTTCAGCAACAGAAATTCAAACACATATTGTTACAGAAGTAAGACATTAAACTAGAGGATAAATCATTATTTCCAACTTTAATGTTAAAGTTTCATCTTGAGGGCTTGTAGGTTTAATTCAGTCAGACGAAGTCAGAGAGCCGTGTCTCTCTACAGTGAGAGGTTTTTGTACGGCGGCTCAATGACTTTGTATCACTGTGGTTGACTTTTGGTGGAGGAACCAGACTGGATGTTGGAAGTAAGTTTCTGCACAAAAATACTAAATACAATATTGTAAAATAATTAGTTCTCACTTAAATGACCTTAATCTACTGATAGTGAAATCGTGTGTGTTCCTGATTTTAGTACAAATCAGTCCCTCAGGCTGAGAAGGAATCCCCTTCCTGGACTTTTTAAAAATGTACAATATGTTCACTTTGATTTAAGCAAGTATAAGCCTTTAAGAAAATCCTTTGTGTCCAAAACCCTAGAATCATTGGTTCATGACCTGACAGACTTTATTAAGGTCAGTGTTGTACTGAGATCAGCCTTGTCTGGGTTAACAACAGATTGTAGTAAATACCTGCTGCTACAGTATGTATGTGTACATTAACTAAATCTTTCACATTCAAAAATCTTTATAAAACACTTCTTATAGATCTCAGGTTGTTTCTACTGCTGATGAAAAACCTAAAAAAGTCCATCATTATGCAGACGATACAGTTGTCTACTGTACAGCTGCTTCTTTCACTGATACTGTTGGATCTTTAAGAAACATTCAGGTCACTTTAAACTAAGTGGAATTGAATTATTTGTTTAGTTCACGCTGTCAGATTGTAACCATAAATACTGAGGTGATGGAAGATATTTAGTACAAATGTTGCTCTAAACTTTCAGCCAAAAAAGAAAGTGAACAATGATTTATTATGGTGATGTTTCATCCCTCTTCTGGTGAGTAAATATGTTTTCTCACAGATTGTCATATACATGTGGACAGCTTTTGTTTAGAGCTAGCAGTTTGTCTTACACCCACAGATAAGGGCTAACAGTGTGCAGGTGGCACCTTTGGAGAAAGAATTGCTGTTTGTGTCCTAAACTGGAAATATATATTTTTAGAAAGATGATAACACAGGCTTTTCATTAGTCAATGCTGATGTTAGTGTTTGTTGAACTTTAAAAGAATTATTGGTGTGTTTGTGTTCAGTGAAGTGTATCAGTCTCTGCAGCAGCTTCCAGCTGCAGTTCAGTTTCAGTTCAGTCTGACTTAGGGAGGTTTTTGTACGACGCTTTTTCACTGTGTGAACAGATTCTGACTGCTGATATAGTGAAAACTCTGACAGTAGTAAACTGCTGCATCTTCAGCCTGGACTCCACTGATGGTCAGAGTGAAGTCAGATTTTGATCCACTGCCTGTAAAACGATCTGGAATCCCTGATGATCGAGTGCTAGCATAGTAAATAAGCCGTTTAGGAGTTTCTCCATATTTCTGTTGGTACCAGGCTAAACAGTGGTTGTTGCTATAAACATAAACATCCTGACTGGTCCTACAGCTTATGGAGACGGAGCGTCCCAGAGCAGAGCTCACTGCTCCAGGCTGAGTCACTGTGACCTGTCCTCTGGACTCTGAGGACACAGAGACAAAAACATAAAGCAGCGTCACGGTTTTGTCGGCTTCATTACAGAGGGACGGATGTTCATAGAGGAGAGGAGTTTGATTCTCTGGACTTTACCTGTGAAGCAGCAGCAGAGGAGAGTCCAGATGAGGACGGAGATCAACGTCATGTTTTTGATGAGGAGATTTCTGTGGCTTCTGTTGTGATGAAGGACAGCTGTCAGTCATCCAGTGTTCAACTCTCAGGACTATAAAGTCTCCCAGAGCACTGGAGCATGGTGCTGCTGATGCAAAGTGGCTCTCTATGGAAATGTTCTGACTGACTCCAACAGGGACTTGGAATAATCTGATGATGCTGTTTATCAATGGATCAATCACTTTATCAGAGTATTGATCAGGAATGTGTCAGTGATCATTTGTATTTTTGTTTGAGAATGATGGAAAAATTTCCTCCAGAATATTTTGTGAATTCCCCCTAATTCACTACGACACAAATCAACATCACTGTTGGACAAATTTAAACAAAATTATTATTTATCATTCATCATAATCTATAATAAACATGTGTTTATGATAATTATTTACATTTTGCAGCATTCATTGGAGAGTTGTTCTTTATAAATGTCATAATTCAGTATATTTTACTGAAAAGGACATTAATATTGCTTGTAGATGTTTGGCATTTCATGTAGAAAAGGTTCAATACATATTCATGATTTGTGAATCGTTATTAACATGTTAACCAGTTATTACATGAACTGGGTAAACTGGGAATGTGTTTGTTGAGTTTGTTGTGTTCAAAGTCAGAGAGCCGTGTCTCTCTACAGTGAGAGGTTTTTGTACGGCGGCTCAATGACTTTGAATCACTGTGGTGGACTTTTGGTGGAGGAACCAGACTGGATGTTGGAAGTAAGTCAAATGTTTATTATTTCAGGGGTAATTTCTCTTTGTTTGATTTTATATTCAACAGTCAAGAAATAATATTTGCCTTTACACTTTCATGGATGACTTTTTTGACATATTTTGCACTAAGAGACAAAGTTCACTTCAGCAACAGAAATGTAACACTTATTGTTACAGAAGTAAGACATTAAACTAGAGGATAAATCATTATGTCCAACTGTAATGTTAAAGTTTCATCTTGAGGGCTTGTAGGATTAGTTCAGTCAGACAAAGTCAGAGAGCCGTGTCTCTCTACAGTGAGAGGTTTTTGTACAGCGGCTCAATGACTTTGTATCACTGTGGTGGACTTTTGGTGGAGGAACCAGACTGGATGTTGGAAGTAAGTTTCTGCACAAAAATAGTAAATACAATATTGTAAAATAATGTTTTAAATTCTATTTTTGAATATTTTGGACAGATAAATATATTTTCTATGTTCATAACAATGTTAGTATTCATGTTTTATTTCTCCTCCTTTATCGTGGAGGCTAACTCAGAGTTGCTACCAAACATTTCTGGACACATTTCTGTCGTACTGAAATATAAATGACTTGACGATAATCATAAAAGTTCAATTCTACTGTACACATGTTTGCTAAGATTAGTTTTTAATATTCCACCAAAATGATAACTGTTGCTATGATGAATTAAAATGTACTTTATTCAAGTAAACTTGAACAGAGTGAAGATAAAGGTCGGTATTTGCAAATGCAGAAATTCTGTAATGTTTTTATTGCGTCATATTGCGACAAATTTTGTTTGAAATAATTTGTTAGTTTGCTAAATGAAGACTGAAATCCTCCTGAAGAAGAATTGATGTCATCAATTAATTTTCTGTATTCGCTTACTGTTTCCACTACATTGTTTAAGGTCATGTGTAATTAAGGTTTAGGATGATTTTGATGAGAAAGCTTAAAAAATTGTCTAAATTGTAATATTTTATGTGCAGTGCAGTTTGATGTATTTCAGGTCATATGAGGACTCTTTCTTTGCTGATATGCATGAGAGGTTTCTTAAAGGGAAGTGAAACAATGTGTGAGTGAGTGACTGGTGGAGCAGAAAAACCATCTGACAGAAACTCCTTAAAGGAGAAAATCATCTCTCACACAGTAAAGGTGTCCAAGTGTCTGGTGTTTGATTGACAGCTGTGTGGTCCCTGTCCTCTATAAGCTGATTGGTGTCTCCTATAGGTGATGTCCATCCCACCCTGACGGTGCTGCCCCCCTCCAGTGAGGAGCTGCAGCAGGGGAAGGCCACGCTCATGTGCCTGGCCAACAAGGGCTTCCCCTCAGACTGGAGTCTGGCCTGGAAGGTGGACGGCAGCAGCAGCAGCAGCAGCAGCAGCTGGGAGGAGAGCAGGAGCCCCGGGGTGCTGGAGAAGGACGGCCACTACAGCTGGAGCAGCACCCTGAGGCTCACTGCAGACCAGTGGAGGAAGGTGGGCTCTGTGACCTGTGAGGCCACCCAGGGCTCCCAGACTCCGTTCTCAGAGACACTGAGCAGAGACCAGTGTTCCCAGTCCTGACCTGACTCACTGGGACTCTGCTACTGGTTTCACTCTGCTACTGCTCTCACTCTGCACTCTGTAACCATCTCTGTCTTTTATTGGACATGTTTCAATAACAATATTTACCAGCTTGTTGCAGCGGTTCAATATTATTTCACTGTTTCCAGATAATAAAGACGTGTTCATCAAATCAGTTGTTTTCATGTTTGTTATTATCAAAGTGTCTGAGTGATTTTCTCTTAATAGTAACAGTAACTGTGTTAAATACTGAGGGAAATGTTGTAATTTCTCCATGATGACTGTAGAAAGACAGTTTAAGAGTCCATGATAGAGGTCTATATATGCTGAATATTCAAAGAGTTTATGAACTCAGACAAAACTCCTGATTATTGATTGATTAATACAACTAGTGATGGTAGTAGAATTTATTTTTTAATTTCCCCGGCCGCCCACCCAAACCAACACATGGTACGCTCACACATGTACCCACAAAACAAACAAAACAACATAAAAAATATAAAATAAAATAAAATAAATAAAAAATACAAATAAATGAATGAAATAAATGGAAAAACACTAAATAAATAGATAGTCATTGTACTAGTAAAACTCATGGTAAATACTGTCATTAAAATAATAATATAAGCTGCTACAGTTTGAACCTATCAGTGCTGATTGCTGATGCCTGTATCACATACAGCTCTGGGGGTAACATAGTTAAGTTTGATGGTAGTAGTATAAGTTCATAATTTATTGTCACAGTAGATATTAATGCCTTCATGACTGTTAAACTGTTTCTGCTATAGTCATTACAGATTTGTGTATAATAACGAACATTTGCAGCAAAACTCATGGTAGGAACATTTCAAAGATAAATCATCCAGTCATCTCTTATTACTGAAGTGTGTTAATGGTTAAAAACTACAATATTATAACTGGTTTAGGTGTATCTAAAGAATATGCATTAATATTTGTATAAAACTACAAAACTCTGAAAAAATATGTTGTAAATCTGAAATAAAAAGCAGTATAGCATCAGCGTAAAGAGAAATAAAATGAGTGTGATCTGCAAATCTAACCTATTATACTGGTTCTATTTACATACTGCTTCTACTGAAGAACCACAAAGACAAATAAAAGAGATGACAAGAGGAAATAATTATAAATCTACTTATTTATATGCTCCATGAATATCTTTTTTTATTTCAATTATAAAATATATTTGTTCACCGGAATACAAAACACTCAAAAAATGGCTAAAATACATTATAGACATCATTTCATTATGATATTATAGTATGTTCGAGTTTCTCAGAAAAAATGGTAAGATAAAAAATAAATAAATAATAGTTTTAGTGTTCATGTGTTATCATACTCTATGGATTAAAGTTAAAGAATTATAATAACTTAATTATTAACAACTAATGAGGTGAAATCATACTTAAACAGATGTTAGCTTTGATGTGAAGCAGAATGTTTTAAATTAAAAATATATTAATTACAAACACTATATTTTCAGTGTTAAAATGTTCATATATAATCATTAAATATTTTTTTTTCTTAGTAAAACCTGTGTTGTTTTGGTTTGAGTGCAGCTGTTGAGTCAGATCAGTTCCTCTTCAGCTGAGGGAGGTTTTTGTACGACGTTGTATCACTGTGTGAACAAGCTGTAACCCTGCTGACAGTAGTAAACTCCTGAATCTTCAGCCTGAACTCCTCTGATGGTCAGAGTGAAGTCAGTCCCAGATCCACTTCCACTAAAACGATCTGAAACTCCAGACTGACGGGTTGTAGCTCTGTAAATCAGGAATTTAGGAGCTTCTCCCGGTTTCTGAAGGTACCAGTGGAGCCAGTCACTAACACCTGTACTAGCTTTACATGTGATGGAGACAGTCTGTCCTGTACCAACAGACTGAGATCCAGGAGACTGAGTCAGGATGATTTCTCCTGATGAACCTGAAAACATGAAAAAGAGCAGAAGGGTTATTGAGACAAATCCAGCTCGGAGAAAGATGATCAACATCCAAACAGAAGAGTCTGGTTTCTTTAACACGGAGAATAGATGGAAGAAGGTAAACGCTGCTTGTCTCGGTGTTTCTCCATCATAGCAGAACATCATTGTGGTGAACCTGGTTGCGTCCTGAAGCAAAGTTTTCAGAAGAGAGTCTCACCCTGAACAAGGAGCCCCAGGGTGGCCAGCAGTAGAATCAGTGGCATCATCATTGTGTCTCTGAAAGGCCTGGACAGCCACTGATCAACACTGGCCTCTTAACGGCTGGGAGCAGAGAGGCAGGACACATATGCAAACACACAGAGTCAGTGAACTGTAGCTGTCCTCAACACATCATGCTGTTTCCTCCTCACTGCTGGGACAGATCACTGATTAAATCATCCTCATGGAGATTCACACAAACTCTGAATGTGAACTTCTCATTACGCTCCCTCTGCTTCTGGATTAGACTTCATTATCTCCAGAATAACTGCAATAAAAAACAGAATGTGATCAGAAACAACATCTGTTTTTGTTCTTTGCCAGTGAATCACAGACTAGAAGTGATTTTGTATGTGTTTTAGTGAAAACTTCATCACTGCAGCATCGTTGTTACAACATATGAACTCCAAATCTCTTTAAGTCTCCTGCTGATGTTGGTGCTTCAGTTCTGTTTCTCCTTAAATTACCCTTAATCTACTGATAGTAAAATCTTTGTGTGATCCTGATTTTAGTACAAATACTGTCCCTCAGGCTTAGAAGGAATCTCCTTTCCTGGACTTTTTTAAAAATGTACAATATGTTCACGTTGATTTAAGTGAGTATAAGCCTTTAAGAAAAATCCCCTTTGTGTCCAAACCACAGGAATCACTGGTTCATGCCCTGACAGACTTTATTAAAGTCAGTGTTGTACTGAGCTCAGCCTAGTCTGGGTTAACAACAGGTTGTAGTAAATACCTGCTGCTACAGTATGTATGTGTACATTAACTTAATCTTTAACAGGTCAAAAAGCTTTTAAAACACTTCTTATAGATCTCAGGTTGTTTCTGCTGCTGATGAAAAACCTAAAAAGTCCGTCATTATGCAGACGATACAGTTGTCTACTGTACAGCTGCTTCTTTCACTGATACTGTTGGATCTGTAAGAAACATTCAGGTCACTTTAAACTAAGTGGAATTGAATTATTTGTTTAGTTCACGCTGTCAGATTGTAACCATAAATACTGAGGTGATGGAAGATATTTAGTACAAATGTTGCTCTAAACTTTCAGCCAAAAAAGAAAGTGAACAATGATTTATTATGGTGATGTTTCATCCATCCTCTGGTGAGTAAATATGTTTTCTCAGAGATTGTCATATAAATGTGGACAGCTTTTGTTTAGAGCTAGCAGTTTGTCTTACACCCACAGATAAGGGCTAACAGTGTGCAGGTGTCACCTTTGGAGAAAGAATTGCTGTTTGTGTCCTAAACTGGAAATATATATTTTTAAAAAGATGATAACACAGGATTTTTCATTAGTCAATGCTGATGTTAGTGTTTGTTGAACTTTAAAAGAATTATTGGTGTGTATGTGTGTTCACTGAAGTGTATCAGTCTCTGCAGCAGCTTCCAGCTGCAGTTCAGTTTCAGTTCAGTCTGACTGAGGGAGGTTTTTGTACGACGCTTTTTCACTGTGTGAACACAGCTTGACTGTTGATAGTGTGAATACTCTGACAGTAGTAAACTGCTGCATCTTCAGCCTGGACTCCACTGATGGTCAGAGTGAAGTCAGAGTTTGATCCACTGCCTGAAAAACGATCTGGGGTCCCTGATGCTCGAGTACTAGCCAAGTAAATTAGCAGCTTAGGAGCTTCTCCGTCTTTCTGTTGGTACCAGGATAAACAGGGGTCAGAACCAGAATCGCCACAATCACCATCATCAACCTGACTGGTCCTACAGCTGATGGAGACGGAGCGTCCCAGAGCAGAGCTCACTGCTCCAGGCTGAGTCACTGTGACCTGTCCTCTGGACTCTGAGGACACAGAGACAAAAACATAAAGCAGCGTCACGGTTTTTGTCGGCTTCATTTCAGACGGACGGATGTTCATAGAGGAGAGGAGTTTGATTCTCTGGACTTTACCTTTGAAGCAGCAGCAGAGGAGAGTCCAGATGAGGACGGAGATCAAAGTCATTTTTTTGATGAGGAGGATTTCTGTGGCTTCTGTTGTGATGAAGGACAGCTGTCAGTCATCCAGTGTTCAACTCTCAGGACTATAAAGTCTCCCAGAGCACTGGAGCATGGTGCTGCTGATGCAAAGTGGCTCTCTATGGAAATGTTCTGACTGACTATTGATAAAAAAAAAACAGTGTCAGTGCTCATAAATTGGCTTGCTTTCCTTCAATTCATTCATCAATTAAAACACGATGATTCATTTTGGAAATGTGTAGAACTGTTGAAGTGAGTTTCCATATTAACCAGCTGTGTTTCACAAATAGAGACTGGTTTTAATAAGTGTTAATCTTAAAGTTAGGTAGCCTACTGTACAACTCCTCTCATAGTAATTAATGCGCTTCAGAATTACAAAGAAATATCTGCTTTTTTACATATTATATATTATATTAGGGTCAAATACTAACACATACAACATCTTGACCATCATGGTAAACTTTGTGCTGTTATATGTAATGACTTTTCTATAATTTTCATTCCTGTAAAGAGTCTTTATCAGTTAACTATTCTAATCTATCTGATAGATCTGAGTGTTTCTGCTGAGGGTTCACCTTTATGCAGATGATACAGTTTTGTCCTCTGAAGCTGCCTCTTTAATCAACCCTGTCTCCTACAAAATTACGCTCCCATACAACTAAACTGCATTCTCAATAACGCTTCAAGGGAAACGTATTTTCTCCTGGATTATAGTCGCAGCTTTAAACACGTGGTTAAAGTCCTGTGATTGTTTAAAGCCTCTGAACACCCACACAGGTGTTTTGTCAGTTCTTCTGGCTGATCAGACCTCTGCTCAGGTTGAAGGGAGGTGGAGCTGGGATGAGAATTTATCAGGTCACAGATCTTCATCTACCAATAAGAATGATACAGGGGGGCAATTTGATCTTAATACGTTCAACAAAGCTAACAGGAGACTCAGGAGGATGTCGATCAATGAGTCTATACACGCCCTCACAGGCCAGAGAAGAGGTCTAATCAGACAGATTCACTGAAAACATCTTTCCTATAATAAAACAAAGGATATGGTATTTTACAACACATGCTCCAAGATATTAAATATTTCCTGTGTTGATTTTCACCCCTGAAGTAAATATCCTCACCTTCCTCCCACTAACTGATTATAGTGGCGTCTAATGAATGCGTCTGTTGCTGCAGTATGTAAATGTTGTCTCACAGATAGTTTTATGAATGTGGACTCCTCATGTTTCTATCTTTGAGTCTGGGGAATGTCAATAGATGAGTGATGAGAATCTGCAGGCAGCAGGATTGATAAAGAACTGGAGTGAAGTACTGACAAGGTGGCGTCGTTATGTTTCTGTTATTTGTTTGGTGGAAGAACCGCACCTTGTATCCTCAGCTGGAAATATGCTGTTGATAAATTAAAACAAGTTAAATCACGTCTGATTTATGTGTACAGTGTGTGTGTGTGTGTGTGTGTGTATGAGAAGAAGAAGAAGATGAAGGAGAAGAGTGTGTTCAGTGAAGTGTATCAGTCTCTGCAGCAGCTTCCAGCTGCAGTTCAGTTTCACTTCAGTCTGACTGAGGGAGGTTTTTGTACGACGCTTTTTCACTGTGTGAACACGAGCTGACTGTTGATATAGTGATAACTCTGACAGTAGTAAACTGCTGCATCTTCAGCCTGGACTCCACTGATGGTCAGAGTGAAGTCAGAGTTTGATCCACTGCCTGTAAAACGATCTGGAATCCCTGATGATCGAGTGCTAGCAGAGTGAATAAGCAGTTTAGGAGCTTCTCCATATTTCTGTTGGTACCAGGCTAAACGTGGTTGTTGCTATAAACATAAACCTCTGACTGGTCCTACAGCTGATGGAGACGGAGCGTCCCAGAGCAGAGCTCACTGCTCCAGGCTGAGTCACTGTGACCTGTCCTCTGGACTCTGAGGACACAGAGACAAAAACATAAAGCAGCGTCACGGTTTTGTCGGCTTCATTTCAGAGGGACGGATGTTCATAGAGGAGAGGAGTTTGATTCTCTGGACTTTACCTGTGAAGCAGCAGCAGAGGAGAGTCCAGATGAGGACGGAGATCACAGTCATGTTTTTGATGAGGAGGATTTCTGTGGCTTCTGTTGTGATGAAGGACAGCTGTCAGTCATCCAGTGTTCAACTCTCAGGACTATAAACTCTCCCAGAGCACTGGAGCATGGTGCTGCTGATGCAAAGTGGCTCTCTATGGAAATGCTCTGACTGACCCCAACAGGGACTTGGATTACTTTGATGATGCTGTTTATCAATGGATCAACACTTTATCAGAGTAATGATCAGGAATGTGTCTGTGATCATTTGTATCTTTGGTTGAGTCTGATGGAAAAAATTTACTCCAGAATATTTTGTGAATTCCCCCTATTTCTCTACCACACAAATCAACATCACTGTTGGACAAATTTAAACAAAATTATTATTTATCATTCATCATAATCTATAATAAACATGTGTTTATGATAATTATTTACATTTTGCAGCATTCATTGGAGAGTTGTTCTTTAGAAATATCTTAATTCAGTATATTTTACTGAAAAGGACATTAATATTGCTTTCTAGATGTTTGGCAGACGTTAGAAAAGGTTCAATACATATTCATGATTTGTGAATCGTTATTAACATGTTAACCAGTTATTACATAAACTGGGTAAACTGGGAATGTGTTTGTTGAGTTTGTTGTGTTCAAAGTCAGAGAGCCGTGTCTCTCTACAGTGAGAGGTTTTTGTACGGCGGCTCAATGACTTTGAATCACTGTGGTACACGTTCGGTGGAGGAACCAGACTGGATGTTGGAAGTAAGTCAAATGTTTATTATTTCAGGAGCAATTTCTCTTTGTTTGATTTTATATTAAACAGTCTAGAAAACATATTTGCCTTGACACTTTCATGGATGACTTTTTTCACATATTTAGCTCTAAGAGACAAAGTTCACTTCAGCAACAGAATTTCAAACACTTATTGTTACAGAAGTAAGACATTAAACTAGAGGATAAATCATTATTTCCAACTTTAATGTTAAAGTTTCATCTTGAGGGCTTGTAGGTTTAGTTCAGTCAGACAAAGTCAGAGAGCCGTGTCTCTCTACAGTGAGAGGTTTTTGTACAGCGGCTCAATGACTTTGTATCACTGTGGTGGACTTTTGGTGGAGGAACCAGACTGGATGTTGGAAGTAAGTTTCTGTACAAAAATACTAAATAGAATATTGTAAAATAATGTTTTAAATTCTATTTTTGAATATTTTGGACAGCTAAATCTATTTTTTATATTCAGAGCAATGTTAGTATTCATGTTTTATTTCTCCTCCTTTATCGTGGAGACTAACTCAGAGCAAGCTACCGAACATTTCTGGACACATTCCTGTCGTACTGAGATATAAATGACTGACGATAATCATAAAAGTTCAATTCTACTTTACACATGTTTGCTAAGATTAGTTTTTAATATTCCACCACAATGATAACTGTTGCTATGATGAATTAAAATGTACTTTACTCAAGTAAAATTGAACAGAGTGAAGATAAAGGTCGGTATTTCCAAATGCACAAATTCTGTAATCTTTTTATTATGTAATATTCCGGGCAAATTTTGTTTGAAATCTTTTGTGAGTTTGCTGAATGAAGACTGAAATCCTCCTGAAGAAGAATTGATGTTATCAATTAATTTTCTGTATTTGCCTGATGTTTCAACTACATTCTTTAAGGTCATGTGTAATTAAGGTTTAGAATGATTTTGATGAGAAAGTTTCAAAAATTTTCTAAATTGTAATATTTTATGTGCAGTGCAGTTTGAAGTATTTCAGGTCATATGAGGAGTCTTTCTGTGCTGATATGCATGAGAGGTTTCTTAAAGGGAAGTGAAACAATGTGTGAGTGAGTGACTGGTGGAGCAGAAAAACCATCTGACAGAAACTCCTTAAAGGAGAAAATCATCTCTCACACAGTAAAGGTGTCCAAGTGTCTGGTGTTTGATTGACAGCTGTGTGGTCCCTGTCCTCTATAAGCTGATTGGTGTCTCCTATAGGTGATGTCCATCCCACCCTGACGGTGCTGCCCCCCTCCAGTGAGGAGCTGCAGCAGGGGAAGGCCACGCTCATGTGCCTGGCCAACAAGGGCTTCCCCTCAGACTGGAGTCTGGCCTGGAAGGTGGACGGCAGCAGCAGCAGCAGCAGCAGCAGCTGGGAGGAGAGCAGGAGCCCCGGGGTGCTGGAGAAGGACGGCCACTACAGCTGGAGCAGCACCCTGAGGCTCACTGCAGACCAGTGGAGGAAGGTGGGCTCTGTGACCTGTGAGGCCACCCAGGGCTCCCAGACTCCGTTCTCAGAGACACTGAGCAGAGACCAGTGTTCCCAGTCCTGACCTGACTCACTGGGACTCTGCTACTGGTTTCACTCTGCTACTGCTCTCACTCTGCACTCTGTAACCATCTCTGTCTTTTATTGGACATGTTTCAATAACAATATTTACCAGCTTGTTGCAGCGGTTCAATATTATTTCACTGTTTCCAGATAATAAAGACGTGTTCATCAAATCAGTTGTTTTCATGTTTGTTATTATCAAAGTGTCTGAGTGATTTTCTCTAATAGTAACAGTAACTTTGTTAAATACTGAGGGAAATGTTGTAATTTCTCCATGATGACTGTTGAAAGGACAGTTTAAGAGTCCATGATAGAGGTCTATATATGCTGTATATTCAAAGAGTTTGTGAACAGAGACAGAACTCCTGATTATTGATTGATTAATACAACTTGTGATGGTAGTAGTATTTCTTTAATTTCCCCACGCACCCACCCAAACCAACACATGATATGCTCACACATGTACCCACAAAACAAACAAAACAACAGAAAAAATATAAAACAAAATCAAATAAAAAATAAAAAATACACACAAACAAATAAATAAACTCAATAAATAGATAGTCATTGTACCAGTAAAACTCATGGTAAATATTGTCAGATAAATAATAATATAAGCTGCTACAGTTTGAACCTATCAGTGCTGATTGCTGATGCCTGTATGACATACAGCTCTGGGGGTAACATAGTTAAGTTTGATGATAGTAGTATAAGTTCATTATTTCTTGTCACAGTAGATATTAATACGTTCATGACTGTTAAACTGTTTCTGCTATAGTCATTACAGATTTGTGTATAATAACCAACATTTGCAGCAAAACTCATGGTAGGAACATTTCAAAGATAAATCATCCAGTCATCTCTTATTACTGAAGTGTGTTAATGGTTAAAAACTACAATATTATAACTGGTTTAGGTGTATCTAAAGAATATGCCTTAATATTTGTATAAAACTACAAAACTCTGATAAAATCTGTTGTAAATCTGAAATAAAAAGCAGTATATCATCAGCGTAAAGAGAATTAAATGAGTGTGATCTGCAAATCTAACCTATTATACTGTTTCTATTTACATACTGATTCTATTGAAGAACCACAAAGATAAATAAAAAACATCACAAGAGGAAATAATTATAATGCTACTTATTTATATGCTCCATGAATATCTTCTTTTATTTCAATCATAAAATATATTTGTTCACCGGAATACAAAACACACAAAAATGGCTAAAATATATTATAGACATCATTTCATTATGATATTATAGTATGTTCGAGTTTCTCAGAAAAAATTGTAAGATAAAAAATAAATAAATAATAGTTTTAGTGTTCATGTGTTATCATACTCTATGGATTAAAGTTAAAGAATTATAATAACTTAATTATTAACAACTAATGAGGTGAAATCATACTTAAACAGATTTTACGTTTGATGTGAAGCAGAATGTTTCAAATTAAAACTATAACATTACTTACAAATATTTTTAGTGTTAAAATGTTCATATATAATCATTAAATACTTGTTTTAAAAATTAAAACAAGTTAAATCACGTCTGATTTATGTGTACAGTGTGTGTGTGTGTGTGTGTGTGTGTGTGTGTGTGTGTGTGAAGAAGAAGAAGATGAAGGAGAAGAGTGTGTTCAGTGAAGTGTATCAGTCTCTGCAACAGCTTCCAGCTGCAGTTCAGTTTCACTTCAGTCTGTCTGAGGGAGGTTTTTGTACGACGCTTTTTCACTGTGTGAACACCCACTGACTGTTGATAAGATGAAGACTCTGACAGTAGTAAACTGCTGCATCTTCAGCCTGGACTCCACTGATGGTCAGAGTGAAGACAGAGTTTGATCCACTGCCTGTAAAACGACCTGGAATCCCTGATGCTCGAGTAGTAGCCAAGTAAATAAGCAGTTTAGGAGTTGCTCCATATTTCTGTTGGTACCAGGCTAAACGGTTTGAGCTATAAACATCCTGACTGGTCCTACAGCTGATGGAGACGGAGCGTCCCAGATCAGAGCTCACTGCTCCAGGCTGAGTCACTGTGACCTGTCCTCTGGACTCTGAGGACACAGAGACAAAAACATAAAGCAGCGTCACGGTTTTTGTCGGCTTCATTTCAGAGGGACGGATGTTCATAGGGGAGAGGAGTTTGATTCTCTGGACTTTACCTGTGAAGCAGCAGCAGAGGAGAGTCCAGATGAGGACGGAGATCAACGTCATTTTTTTGATGAGGAGGATTTCTGTGGCTTCTGTTGTGATGAAGGACAGCTGTCAGTCATCCAGTGTTCAACTCTCAGGACTATAAAGTCTCCCAGAGCACTGGAGCATGGTGCTGCTGATGCAAAGTGACTCTCTATGGAAATGCTCTGACTGAATATTGATAAAAAAAACGTGTCAGTGCTAATAAATTTGCTTGCTTTCCTTCAATTAATTAATCAATTAAAACACGATGATTCATTTCTGAAATGTGTAGAACTGTTGTAGTGAGTTTCCATATTAACCAGCTGTGTTTCACAAATTGAGACTGTTTTTAATAAGTGTTAATCTTAAAGTTAGGTAGCCTACTGTACAACTCCTCTCATTGTAATTAAAGCGCTTCAGATTTACAAAGAAATATCTGCTTTCTTAGATATTATATATTATATTAGGGTCAAATACTAACACATACAAAATCTTGATCATTATGGTAAACTTTGTGCTGTTATATGTAATGACTTTTCTATAATTTTCATGACTGTAAAGAGTCTTTATCAGTTAACTATTCTAATCTATCTGATAGATCTCAGAGTGTTTCTGCTGAGGGTTCACCTTTATGCAGATGATACAGTTTTGTCTTCTGAAGCTGCCTCTTTAACCAACCCTGTCTCCTACAAAATTACGCTCCCATACCACTAAACTGCATTCTCAATAACGCTTCAAGAAAAACGTATTTTCTCCTGGATTATAGTCGCAGCTTTAAACACGTGGTTAAAGTCCTGTGATTGTTTAAAGCCTCTGAACACCCACACAGGTGTTTTTTCAGTTCTTCTGGCTGATCAGACCTCTGCTCAGGTTGAAGTGAGGTGGAGCTGTGATGAGAATTTATCGGGTCACAGATCTTCATCTACCAATAAGAATGATACAGGGGGGCAATTTGTTCACACAACAGGTGTAACAAAGCTAACAGAAGACTCAGGAGGACGTCAATCAATGAGTCTATACACGCCCTCACAGTCCTGAGAAGAGGTCTAATCAGACAGATTCACTGAAGACATCTTTCCTATAATAAAACAAAGGATATGATATTTTACAGCAAATGCTCCAAGATATTAAATATTTCCCGTGTTGATTTTCACCCCTGAAGTAAATATCCTCACCTTCCTCCCACTAACTGATTATAGTGGCGTCTAATGAATGCGTCTGTTGCTGCAGTATGTAAATGTTGTCTCACAGATAGTTTTATGAATGTGGACTCCTCATGTTTCTATCTTTGAGTCTGGGGAATGTCAATAGATGAGTGATGAGAGTCTGCAGGCAGCAGGATTGATAAAGAACTGGAGTGAAGTACTGACAAGGTGTCGTTATGTTTCTGTTATTTGTTTGGTGGAAGAACCGCACCTTGTATCCTCAGCTGGAAATATGCTGTTGATAAATTAAAACAAGTTAAATCACGTCTGATTTATATGTACAGTGTGTGTGTGTGCGTGTGTGTGTGTGTGTGTGTGTGTGAGAAGAAGAAGAAGATGAAGGAGAAGAGTGTGTTCAGTGAAGTGTATCAGTCTCTGCAGCAGCTTCCAGCTGCAGTTCAGTTTCACTTCAGTCTGTCTGAGGGAGGTTTTTGTACGACGCTTTTTCACTGTGTGAACACAGCCTGACTGTTGATATAGTGATAACTCTGACAGTAGTAAACTGCTGCATCTTCAGCCTGGACTCCACTGATGGTCAGAGTGAAGTCAGAGTTTGATCCACTGCCTGTAAAACGACCTGGAATCCCTGATGCTCGAGTGCTAGCATAGTAAATAAGCAGTTTAGGAGTTTCTCCATATTTCTGTTGGTACCAGGCTAAATAGGTGGTCAGAACATCATAGTAAACATCCTGACTGGTCCTACAGCTGATGGAGACGGAGCGTCCCAGAGCAGAGCTCACTGCTCCAGGCTGAGTCACTGTGACCTGTCCTCTGGACTCTGAGGACACAGAGACAAAAACATAAAGCAGCGTCACGGTTTTTGTCGGCTTCATTTCAGACGGGACGGATGTTCATAGAGGAGAGGAGTTTGATTCTCTGGACTTTACCTGTGAAGCAGCAGCAGAGGAGAGTCCAGATGAGGACGGAGATCACCGTCATGTTTTTGATGAGGAGGATTTCTGTGGCTTCTGTTGTGATGAAGGACAGCTGTCAGTCATCCAGTGTTCAACTCTCAGGACTATAAAGTCTCCCAGAGCACTGGAGCATGGTGCTGCTGATGCAAAGCGGCTCTCTATGGAAATGCTCTGACTGACTCCAACAGGGACTTGGAATACTCTGATGATGCTGTTTATCAATGGATCAATCACTTTATCAGAGTATTGATCAGGAATGTGTCAGTGATCATTTGTATTTTTGTTTGAGACTGTTGGAAAAATTTCCTCCAGAATATTTTGTGAATTCCCCCTAATTCACTACGACACAAATCAACATCACTGTTGGACAAATTTAAACAAAATTATTATTTATCATTCATCATAATCTATAATAAACATGTGTTTATGATAATTATTTACATTTTGCAGCATTCATTGGAGAGTTGTTCTTTAGAAATATCTAATTCAGTATATTTTACTGAAAAGGACATTAATATTGCTTTCTAGATGTTTTGCATTCATGTTAGAAAAGGTTCAATACATATTCATGATTTGTGAATCGTTATTAACATGTTAACCAGTTATTACATAAACTGGGTAAACTGGGAATGTGTTTGTTGAGTTTGTTGTGTTCAAAGTCAGAGAGCCGTGTCTCTCTACAGTGAGAGGTTTTTGTACGGCGGCTCAATGACTTTGAATCACTGTGGTACACGTTCGGTGGAGGAACCAGACTGGATGTTGGAAGTAAGTCAAATGTTTATTATTTCAGGAGTAATTTCTCTATGTTTGATTTTATATTCAACAGTCAAGAAATATTATTTGCCTTTACACTTTCATGGATGACGTTTTTGACATATTTTGCTCTAAGAGACAAAGTTCACTTCAGCAACAGAAATTCAAACACATATTGTTACAGAAGTAAGACATTAAACTAGAGGATAAATCATTATTTCCAACTTTAATGTTAAAGTTTCATCTTGAGGGCTTGTAGGTTTAGTTCAGTCAGACGAAGTCAGAGAGCCGTGTCTCTCTACAGTGAGAGGTTTTTGTACGGCGGCTCAATGACTTTGTATCACTGTGGTTGACTTTTGGTGGAGGAACCAGACTGGATGTTGGAAGTAAGTTTCTGCACAAAAATACTAAATACAATATTGTAAAATAATGTTTTAAATTCTATATTTGAATATTTTGGACAGATAAATCTATTTTTTATATTCATAACAATGTTAGTATTCATGTTTTATTTCTCCTCCTTTATCGTGGAGGCTAACTCAGAGTTGCTACCAAACATTTCTGGACACATTTCTGTCGTACTGAAATATAAATGACCTGACGATAATCATAAAAGTTCAATTCTACTGTACACATGTTTGCTAAGATTAGTTTTTAATATTCCACCACAATGATAACTGTTGCTATGATGAATTAAAATGTACTTTATTCAAGTAAAATTGAACAGAGTGAAGATAAAGATCGGTATTTGCAAATGCACGAATTCTGTAATCTTTTTATTTTGTCATATTGTGGCAAATTTTGTTTGAAATCTTTTGTTAGTTTGCTAAATGAAGACTGAAATCCTCCTAAAGAAGAATTGATGTCATCAATTCATTTTCTATATTTCCTGATGTTTCCACTACATTCTTTAAGGTCATGTGTAATTAAGGTTTAGGATGATTTTGATGAGAAAGTTTAAAAAATTGTCCAAATTGTAATATTTTATGTGCAGTGCAGTTTGATGTATTTCAGGTCATATGAGTACTCTTTCTGGGCTGATATGCATGAGAGGTTTCTGAAAGGGAAGTGAAACAATGTGTGAGTGAGTGACTGGTGGAGCAGAAAAACCATCTGACAGAAACTTCTAAAAGGAGAAAATCATCTCTCACACAGTAAAGGTGTCCAAGTGTCTGGTGTTTGATTGACAGCTGTGTGGTCCCTGTCCTCTAAGCTGATTGGTGTCTCCTATAGGTGATGTCCATCCCACCCTGACGGTGCTGCCCCCCTCCAGTGAGGAGCTGCAGCAGGGGAAGGCCACGCTCATGTGCCTGGCCAACAAGGGCTTCCCCTCAGACTGGAGTCTGGCCTGGAAGGTGGACGGCAGCAGCAGCAGCAGCAGCAGCAGCAGCTGGGAGGAGAGCAGGAGCCCCGGGGTGCTGGAGAAGGACGGCCACTACAGCTGGAGCAGCACCCTGAGGCTCACTGCAGACCAGTGGAGGAAGGTGGGCTCTGTGACCTGTGAGGCCACCCAGGGCTCCCAGACTCCGTTCTCAGAGACACTGAGCAGAGACCAGTGTTCCCAGTCCTGACCCGACTCACTGGGACTCTGCTACTGGTTTCACTCTGCTACTGCTCTCACTCTGCACTCTGTAACCATCTCTGTCTTTTATTGGACATGTTTCAATAACAATATTTACCAGCTTGTTGCAGCGGCTCAATATTATTTCACTGTTTCCAGATAATAAAGACGTGTTCATCAAATCAGTTGTTTTCATGTTTGTTATTATCAAAGTGTCTGAGTGGTTTTCTCTTAATAGTAACAGTTACTGTGAGTAAATACTGAGGGAAATGTTGTAATTTCTCCATGATGACTGTTGAAAGACAGTTTAAGAGTCCATGATAGAGGTCTATATATGCTGTATATTCAAAGAGTTTGTGAACAGAGAAAGAACTCCTGATTATTGATTGATTAATACAACTAGTGATGGTAGTAGTATTTCTTTAATTTCCCCATGCATCCACCCAAACCAAAACATGATATGCTCACACATGTACCCACAAAACAAACAAAACAACAGAAAAAATATAAAACAAAATCAAATAAAAAATAAAAAATACACACAAACAAATAAATAAACTCAATAAATAGATAGTCATTGTACCAGTAAAACTCATGGTAAATACTGTTAGATAAATAATAATATTAGATGCTACAGTTTGAACCTATCAGTGCTGATTGCTGATGTCTGTATCACATACAGCTCTGAGGGTAACATAGTTAAGTTTGTTACAACATATGAACTCCAAATCTCTTTAAGTCTCCTGCTGATGTTGGTGCTTCAGGTTCTGTTTCTCCTTAAATGACCCTTAATCTACTGATAGTAAAATCTTTGTGTGTTCCTGATTTTAGTACAAATATTGTCCCTCAGGCTGAGAAAGAATCTCCTTTCCTGGACTTATTTTAAATGTACGATATGTTCACGTTGATTTAAGCGAGTATAATCCTTTAAGAAAAATCCCCTTTGTGTCCAAAACCCTAGAATCATTGGTTCATGACCTGACAGACTTTATTAAGGTCAGTGTTGTACTGAGATCAGCCTTGTCTGGGTTAACAACAGATTGTAGTAAATACCTGCTGCTACAGTATGTATGTGTACATTAACTAAATCTTTCACATTCAAAAATCTTTATAAAACACTTCTTATAGATCTCAGGTTGTTTCTACTGCTGATGAAAAACCTAAAAAAAGTCCATCATTATGCAGACGATACAGTTGTCTACTGTACAGCTGCTTCTTTCACTGATACTGTTGGATCTTTAAGAAACATTCAGGTCACTTTAAACTAAGTGGAATTGAATTATTTGTTTAGTTCACGCTGTCAGATTGTAACCATAAATACTGAGGTGATGGAAGATATTTAGTACAAATGTTGCTCTAAACTTTCAGCCAAAAAAGAAAGTGAACAATGATTTATTATGGTGATGTTTCATCCCTCTTCTGGTGAGTAAATATGTTTTCTCACAGATTGTCATATACATGTGGACAGCTTTTGTTTAGAGCTAGCAGTTTGTCTTACACCCACAGATAAGGGCTAACAGTGTGCAGGTGGCACCTTTGGAGAAAGAATTGCTGTTTGTGTCCTAAACTGGAAATATATATTTTTAGAAAGATGATAACACAGGCTTTTCATTAGTCAATGCTGATGTTAGTGTTTGTTGAACTTTAAAAGAATTATTGGTGTGTTTGTGTTCAGTGAAGTGTATCAGTCTCTGCAGCAGCTTCCAGCTGCAGTTCAGTTTCAGTTCAGTCTGACTTAGGGAGGTTTTTGTACGACGCTTTTTCACTGTGTGAACAGATTCTGACTGCTGATATAGTGAAAACTCTGACAGTAGTAAACTGCTGCATCTTCAGCCTGGACTCCACTGATGGTCAGAGTGAAGTCAGATTTTGATCCACTGCCTGTAAAACGATCTGGAATCCCTGATGATCGAGTGCTAGCATAGTAAATAAGCCGTTTAGGAGTTTCTCCATATTTCTGTTGGTACCAGGCTAAACAGTGGTTGTTGCTATAAACATAAACATCCTGACTGGTCCTACAGCTTATGGAGACGGAGCGTCCCAGAGCAGAGCTCACTGCTCCAGGCTGAGTCACTGTGACCTGTCCTCTGGACTCTGAGGACACAGAGACAAAAACATAAAGCAGCGTCACGGTTTTGTCGGCTTCATTACAGAGGGACGGATGTTCATAGAGGAGAGGAGTTTGATTCTCTGGACTTTACCTGTGAAGCAGCAGCAGAGGAGAGTCCAGATGAGGACGGAGATCAACGTCATGTTTTTGATGAGGAGAATTTCTGTGGCTTCTGTTGTGATGAAGGACAGCTGTCAGTCATCCAGTGTTCAACTCTCAGGACTATAAAGTCTCCCAGAGCACTGGAGCATGGTGCTGCTGATGCAAAGTGGCTCTCTATGGAAATGCTCTGACTGACTCCAACAGGGACTTGGATTACTCTGATGATGCTGTTTATCAATGGATCAATCACTTTATCAGAGTATTGATCAGGAATGTGTCAGTGAACATTTGTATTTTTGTTATGATGATTTTAGAATATTTTGTGAATTCCCTAATTCACTACGACAAACAAATAT
>CAKAOJ020001637.1:0-32540 GCA_916701645.2 Sebastolobus alascanus | reverse complement strand
TACCCTTTTTTTTATTTTTTTTTGTTCATTACCCGGAAAAGGTTTTTTTAAAAAGCACCGTACATGTTTATCACACGAGTATAAGTCACCCCTTTTTGAATATGACATAGAAAAAACACACAATGCTGACCACAGGTGATAGCGTGTTTATCCTGAACCTGTCTTCCAGAATATGCCACATCTGTACAGTTTTTCGCCAGGAACCTCTTTATTTCCGGTGGAAAATTGCTCCATTCAGGGGGATTACCAAAACTGTCAAAGAAACATTCTTGTTTGTGTTTTGTAATATAAATAGCCAGCCAATGCTCAGAGGCATGTTAGAGGGATGGGTGTTTACGATCAGCATAGCGGGGAGCTTAAAAACATTGTGTTTAGGGAGTTGATCGCACGCTAAAACACCCCAAAAATTTGTCCCCTTAATAATTATTTTTCTAACAACACTAGTTAGTTCTATAGTATTCATAGTGTTTTTAGTATTAGTCCATAAGCACTTGTCTTCTGTTTGAAATCTCAATAACTGAGTCAAAAACAGAATAACAAATCAAATTAACGGTGCGTGGCAGAGGGTTTCTAAAGCGGACTTCCATCCTCACATTGCCTGTTTTAATTAACGAGACGTTCCCTGAACACCCCTCGTCCGGTTCCAGGTTGAAACAGAATAATGAATAACCAGTGCCAAAATCTTGTCTGGATATGGCCAGTGATCTGTCTTTTAGGTGGCGGCCGGTGGTTTGTATCAGTTGGTAATACTCTCTTGTGTACTGGCCTCTCTGGAAATGTGGTTGAAATGGTTTTGCGGGGTAAGATTGTCCATCGGCATATAGACACATAAACTCTGCGTCGTAGTGGTGGAAATTAAACGGATTACGTGTATAACTCCCTGTATATCCTTCGTTATCCACAAATGCTATGATAACAAGTTTAGGGATATGACCTATGTAGAGATTTTCCTGGTTGCACACCATTGTACCAGCTGGGATGGAGAAAGTCTTCAATGACACTCTGTCTATAGCATATTTAGCATTAGTGTGCTGTGAGCCAACCTGACTGTGGGTGCAACAGACACTTTCTTTACAAATACACTGGCTGACACAATCTTAAACTGGTATTGTGCATTTGCAGCAGTCATTAGAGAGAATTCATCTTTGGACCGTATACATTTCAGTGAAATATCCACACCGTTTAGCAAGAGTTTTTCTTGAAAAAACAAATCTGCATGTATTGGGGCAATTAATTCGACGACGCGGCTGTCTCTTGTGTATTGTCCTCTTGACACCAAACCCTGATTGTCTCCTTCAATCGATGCATCATCCATGTGATTACCGGTGTCTTTACTAAACAGAGCTGTGCTAAACTGTGTGTCCAGTGTGTCTTTTCCATAGTTAATCAAACATTCAATTATTCCACGGTATGGATATGTGTTGGAGGATTGGGTTATAAGCCTGTCCCCCAACATTATATCCACCTGTGAGAAAAGGGTGCATCCTGGATAGTTTATAAAACCCACATTGGCGTCGTTAGCCAGGTTTGTACCGTCAGCATTTATAATCCTCACACGTGTAAACAGATAGGTTCATTTAGGTCAAAGTAATCCTCTCCACTGGCTGATATGTAAAACTCCAGAGGGCCGGTGTCTGTAATCGCCGATTTCAACAAAGGTCGATTTCTCAATAGAAGTCTGAGTATACGGTACAGTAAACAGATCAAGTTCTGTCTTCACGCATTCTTCCGACTGACTATGAATGAGAGCCATGGTTATTTTTTCACAGATTTTTAACCTAAAAATATGTCTTTTGAAAGTGAATTGTTCGGAGCTCTTCTACCTTTGGTGGTTGACTTCTTTTTGGCACCTCGGGGTTTTTTAGCAGCTCTTTTACGTTTTTTAGACACAGGACGGCTACGCCCATATCCTGGTGGGGGTCTTTTCAGTCGTCTCCGTCTATATACCGTCAGTTCATTTCCCTCCTGCTTTCCTGACATGGTTTTTCTGGCTATATTGGACACAACGTCCCCAAAGATGTTTGTGGCAGCTGTTTTTAAATGAGGCTTGGCTATACTGAAACCTCTTTTTAATAAGGGCACAGCCATCCTAAACAAATTGCGAAAAATACCTCCTAATCCGTTTCCGTACTGCATACTCGATCCGATAAACCCCGGTAATTCGCTACCACCAGCTTGATTAAGATAGTAGGACATATACCGGGCGTCATCGCGTGTGTATGGTGTGCGCATCATTTTACTTTTTTTTTTTTTCAATTCACACTTAGAAATACTGCTTCACTGGTCTGAAGTGTAATTTGACAAAGATCTTTAACCTTTCCCTGTCCAAAGCCATCATCCCATCCTGCCTGAAATCAACAACAATAATCCCACTGCCAAAGAAACCTGTCGTCAGCGGCCTCAACGACTACCGTCCAGTCGCACTAACCCCAGTCATCATGAAGTGCCTCGAGAAGCTGGTCCAGCAGCGCATCAAAGCCAGCCTCCCAGCCACCTTCGACCCACATCAATTCGCCTATAGATCAAATAGGTCTTCTGAGGACGCCATCACTACTGCCCTACACACCGCACTGCTCCACCTCGAACGGCAGGGCAGCTAAGTGAGGATGCTCTTCATAGACTACAGCTCAGCATTCAACACAGTCATCCCGGACAGACTGTTCTCCAAGATGACTGACTTAGGACTCCCCCAACACATCTGTCACTGGATCAAGGACTTCCTGACTAACCGCCCCCAGACGGTCAGATTAGGCCCCCACACCTCCTCCACCCTCACACTCAGCACTGGAGCCCCACAAGGCTGCGTGTTGAGCCCCCTTCTCTACGCCCTCTACACTCACGACTGCACCCCCACCCACCCTACCAACACCATCATCAAGTTTGCGGATGACACAACTGTGGTCGGACTCATCTCAGGAGATGATGAGACCGCCTACAGGGATGAAGTCCAAAAACTGGAAGGGTGGTGCACGGAAAACAATCTGGCCCTGAACGCTTCCAAAACGAAAGAAATCATAATAGACTTTCGTAAACACAGCACAGATCACACAGCACTGTACATCAGCGGAGATTGTGTAGAGAGGGTCCCTGCCTTCAAATTCCTGGGAACACACATTGCTGAGGATCTCTCCTGGACTACAAACACCACGGCGGCATTCAAAAAGGCACAGCAGCGGCTCTACTTTCTGAGGATCCTCAGGAAGAACAACCTGCAAGAGCAGCTGCTTGTGTCTTTCTACTGTTGCTCCATCCAGAGTGTGCTGACGTACTGCATCTCCACGTGGTACACCAGCAGCTCAGCAGCACACAAAAAAGCCCTTCAGAGGGTCTTCAACTCCGCACAAAAAATCATTGGCTACCAACTGCCCTCTCTAGAGGAGCTTTACACCACCCGCTGCATCAGCAGAGCAGCCAACATCCTGAAGGACCCTTCCCACCCTGGACATCAGCTGTTCGAACTGCTGCCCTCTGGTAGACGGTTCAGGTCCATCACATCACGGACTAACAGACTCAGGGACAGCTTCTACCCCAGCGTCATACGTGAGCTGAACACCGCCAGTCACTCACACAAAAACTGAACAGAAAGGACCGGATCAAAACACTGTCAGACACTTATCAGGACTCTTACATTTTTAAATCCTACCGCACTTTATTTACATTTACATCCTACCGCACTTTATTTACACTTACATCCTACCGCACCTTATTTACATCCTACCGCACCTTATTTTTTTCAGATATATCATCTCTTGTGATTATCTACTGCACTACTGATTAATGTGAAATATATTTACCATTATTACTGTGCAATAACTACTGCCTCGACCATACTGTATTGTATTGTATATATTGTATCATAGGCCAACCTTTCTAGATATATATATATATATATATATATATATATATATATATATTTACTTTTCTTTTATATATATATATATATATATATTTACTTATTTTATAGTACTTTAGGTTAAACTTCTTTTATACTGTATGTTATGCGTGATTGCACCATCAGGACTGCTTCAAATTTCGCTGTACTTTGTATAGTGACAATAAAGGAATCTTGAATCTTGACAATCACTTTCCCGTATGTGAAAGGCATATACCGGTTTTGATCGTCTTTTAATGAGATCTCTATATCGTCAATATTTGATTTGGAGAGCGACGTGTAGTGTGGCTTGTCATAAGTCAGAGCGGGCATACGGCGAGCCTCGTCCGACACATTTATACAGCGGAGAAGCGGTACATAACTATCACCCGCCAGCTGATAATCCACAATGTCACTATAAACAAATATATTATAACATCCTCCATGAATGTCGGCGGGGTGTGGTGCAGCGTAGTGCTTCCTAGAATTTGGGATTAATGGTTTTGTAAACGGCACCCCCGGATTGAAACCCAGTATTTCAGCCACTTTTCCTTTAAATGTTGTAATAGTTCCCTCTGCCCCCGAAAAATAAACATGATTCGTAATATTATTATACATTAGAGTTAAGCGGGCTATAGGTGGGTAAATGAGGCATTTCGAATTAAATTATTTTACTAGTCTAGGTATAGAATCATAAAAACCAACAGATAGTGTTATAGTAATTATCTGCTTTGATTTATAATCATAGATAACCACATCTGAATCAGAGGCGGGGAAATTAGCCCAGACCCTAGGATATTGTAACTCAATAACTCCCACCTCGTATGGTTCGTTCAGAACAATTGACTTTGCTAGTTTTGTCCTGTAGCGCCATATCTTGTTATTCGGGTATATCTGTAATGATGCATTACTAGGTAGTGTAACATAAAACCCGTTCCTCTCCATAGCTCTGCCACGGATATGCCTCGATTCAAAAGTGAAGCATGTGCGGGCAGCCCACGTCTTTTATGGAGTATCAACAATATCTTTTTCAGAGAGCCAGGAGTTACATCTTTCAGGCCATCCCAAGCATTTCACAAGGACCAGATTTTTACGTCCTGATTTTTTTTTGGCCAGTATTTTCTCTATTTTAAACATTTTGTTTGTATCGATAATTACCAATTGTAATTCAGGCTCATAAAACGTACCTTCCAACACCTCCCACCACAATCAGCTAGTCTATACACAGGGGGTCTCTGGCTATGTGCTCCGTTATTATGAAATATTCATCTGTGAACGTTTGTTCATAACCTTTTCTAAAAACACCCCTGAGTTTCGAAATTCTCACTGTATTCCCGACACTGTATTTAAAAGACACCTTTTTCTGAGGTTTCAGCTTGTACAAGTTGTTAAAGACTGTCTTCTCATTGTCTTTATTTACGGCGGCAGGAGGCATTTTTATCGACCTATGACGTGAATTGTTGTAAGCATCAACAAGGTCCTGGATTATGTCGACATATCGGCGTGAATTAACACTTGTTAAATATCTCCACATCCGCGTCTTGAAAGTTCTGTTAAAGCGCTCCACCACACTAGCCTTAGTTTCGTTCGATGTCGAAAAATGTTTGATTTCATGCTGGCTCAATACCCGTTGAAACTGTTTATTATAAAACTCTGTGCCTTTGTCCGTTTGGATCCTTGAGGGCACCCGGCCCTGGCTCACGATGCTTTTAAAAGCATTTGTGAAAACCCCCGCTGATTTGTTTTTAAGACACCTGACCCACGCAAATTTAGAAAATACATCAATACACGTTAACAAGTATCGTACGTTGTCGTTTTCAATAGAATATTCACTCATATCGACTAGATCAATCTGGAACTGTTTGTCGATGCCACTAACCAAAACCCTATTCCTAGGAACATTTTGAGCCGCCTTGGCGTGTAGAGTATACACATCTTGTCCCAATAAAAAGCGTTTAACATCAGGTAGCGCTGGCGTCACCTCTGTACAATCCCCGACCGCTTTGCAAAGTTTATACACACTACCAAGACTCCCAGGATGAGCGGGGTCATAATAAATCTCTTTCAATGTGTTCTCCATGCTGTAAATGAATCGTAAATGACAACATAGTGTTTGTTACACAACCTTTTTATTAGATTCTCTGATCATAACAAAAACATCTTCATACATCAACATCATTGGCTATCAAAATAAGAAGAAAGAAAAAAAGGGTAAACAGATGGTATCAAAACAGAACGGTATCAAAAATAACCACTGATATGTTCCTCTATGGTGAGTCCTCCAAGCCATACAATATATGCATAGTTGAAGAATGTCTCATGATCATGCACGGGGTCGATGTCAAGATTTTCTTTTATGTGCGAGAATTCTTCATAAAGTTCCAGCGCCGTGATTTCGGCTGCACCGACAAGTTTGTCCACTGAATGCTCGCTATATGTAATTTCCATCAATAGGTACTGTAGTGCAGTTCCCAGGCTGGGGTAGAACACTATATCGCATATTTCAGCATAATAACTGTCCAAGACTTCGTAGTGATTGAATAAGCAGGAGTGTTGGAGCTGACTCGGGTGGTCAATTTCACAGCCATTGCACTGTTTTTTCGTCGCTTCCCATGCAACAGCCTTGAAACGTCGTCTCAAAAATTCTTTAATGAGGTCCAGACCATTTTGTGTTCGGCGCGGTTCCTCACGTGGCACCAGCGGGGATATCGCAAGTGGCGAAATAGGCCGATCCACCGCCTGCTCCCCATCTGGAGCAACCATGTATAGAGTATCATCTTGTGTTCCAGTCAGGTCTATCACAGCATCATCATCATCATCATCATCATCATCATCATCATCATCATCATCATCATCAGCATCATCATCATCATCATCATCATCATCATCAGCATCATCATCATCATCATCATCATCATCATCATCATCATCATCATCATCAGCATCATCATCATCATCATCATCATCATCATCAGCATCATCAGCATCATCATCATCATCATCATCATCATCATCAGCATCATCATCATCATCATCATCAACATCATCATCAGCATCATCATCATCATCATCATCATCATCATCAGCATCATCATCATCATCTTGTGTTCCGGTCAGGTCTATCACAGCAGCATCTTCATCATCATCATCATCATCATCATCTTGTGTTCCGGTCAGGTCTATCACAGCAGCATCTTCATCATCATCATCATCATCATCATCTTGTGTTCCGGTCAGGTCTATCACAGCAGCATCTTCATCATCATCATCATCATCATCATCTTGTGTTCCGGTCAGGTCTATCACAGCAGCATCTTCATCATCATCATCATCATCATCATCTTGTGTTCCGGTCAGGTCTATCACAGCAGCATCTTCATCATCATCATCATCATCATCATCATCTTGTGTTCCGGTCAGGTCTATCACAGCATCATCATCATCATCATCATCATCATCATCATCATCATCATCATCATCATCATCATCATCTTGTGTTCCGGTCAGGTCTATCACAGCAGCATCTTCATCATCATCATCATCATCATCATCATCATCTTGTGTTCCGGTCAGGTCTATCACAGCATCTTCATCATCATCATCATCATCATCATCTTGTTTTCCGGTCAGGTCTATCACAGCATCATCATCATCATCATCATCATCATCATCATCTTGTGTTCCGGTCAGGTCTATCACAGCAGCATCTTCATCATCATCATCATCATCATCATCATCATCATCATCATCATCATCATCTGTGTTCCGGTCAGGTCTATCACAGCAGCATCTTCATCATCATCAGATCATCATCATCATCATCATCATCTGTGTTCCGGTCAGTCTATCACAGCAGCATCTTCATCATCATCATCATCATCATCATCTTGTGTTCCGGTCAGGTCTATCACAGCAGCATCTTCATCATCATCATCATCATCATCATCTTGTGTTCCGGTCAGGTCTATCACAGCAGCATCTTCATCATATCATCATCATCATCATCATCTTGTGTTCCGGTCAGGTCTATCACAGCATCATCATCATCATCATCATCATCATCATCATCATCATCATCATCATCATCATCATCTTGTGTTCCGGTCAGGTCTATCACAGCAGCATCTTCATCATCATCATCATCATCATCATCATCATCTTGTGTTCCGGTCAGGTCTATCACAGCATCTTCATCAGCATCATCATCATCATCATCTTGTTTTCCGGTCAGGTCTATCACAGCATCATCATCATCATCATCATCATCATCATCACCATCTTGTGTTCCGGTCAGGTCTACCACAGCATCATCATCATCATCATCATCATCATCATCATCATCTTGTGTTCCGGTCAGGTCTATCACAGCAGCATCGTCATCATCATCATCATCATCATCATCATCATCATCATCTTGTGTTCCGGTCAGGTCTATCACAGCATCATCATCATCATCATCATCATCATCATCATCATCATCATCATCATCTTGTGTTCCGGTCAGGTCTATCACAGCAGCATCTTCATCATCATCATCATCATCATCATCTTGTGTTCCGGTCAGGTCTATCACAGCATCATCATCATCATCATCATCATCATCATCATCTTGTGTTCCGGTCAGGTCTATCACAGCATCATCATCATCATCATCATCATCATCATCTTGTGTTCCGGTCAGGTCTATCACAGCATCATCTTCATCATCATCATCATCATCATCATCTTGTGTTCCGGTCAGGTCTATCACAGCAGCATCTTCATCATCATCATCATCATCATCATCATCATCATCATCATCATCATCTTGTGTTCCGGTCAGGTCTATCACAGCATCATCTTCATCATCATCATCATCATCACCATCTTGTGTTCCGGTCAGGTCTATCACAGCATCTTCATCATCATCATCATCATCATCATCTTGTGTTCCGGTCAGGTCTATCACAGCATCATCATCATCATCATCATCATCATCTTGTGTTCCGGTCAGGTCTATCACAGCATCATCATCATCATCATCATCATCATCATCATCATCATCATCATCATCATCTTGTGTTCAGGTCAGGTCTATCACAGCATCATCATCATCATCATCATCATCATCATCATCATCATCATCATCATCATCATCATCATCATCTTGTGTTCAGGTCAGGTCTATCACAGCATCATCATCATCATCATCATCATCATCATCATCTTGTGTTCAGGTCAGGTCTATCACAGCATCATCATCATCATCATCATCATCATCATCATCATCATCATCATCATCATCATCATCATCATCTTGTGTTCAGGTCAGGTCTATCACAGCATCATCATCATCATCATCATCATCATCATCATCTTGTGTTCAGGTCAGGTCTATCACAGCATCATCATCATCATCATCACCATCTTTTGTTCCGGTCAGGTCTAATAAACTAAACTAGACTAGACTAATAAAAGTCTAAAAAATGCCTGAAAAATGTCTGAGTAAAAAAGTCTAAAAAAATGTCCGAGTACAAAAGCATAAAGAAAAGAAGTCTGAAAAATGTCCGGATATAGAAAGTCTGAAAAATATTCGCGTAAAAAAAGTGTGAAAAATGTCCGAGTAAAAAAAGTCTGAAAAATATCAGAAAAAAAGTTTGAATAAAAAAAGTCTGAAAAATGTCCGGGTTTAAAAGGTCTGAAAAATGTTGGAGTAAATAAGTCTGAAAAATGTCGAGTAAAATAAGTCTGAAAAATGTCAAGTAAAAAAAGTCAGAAAAATGTCAGAGTAAAAGGTAAAAAAAAAAGAAGTCTGAGTCAAAAAGTTTGAAAACAGTCAGAGTAAAAAAAGTCTGAAAAATGTTTGAGTGAAAAAGTCTGAAAAATGTCTGAGTAAAAAAGTAAAAAAAAAGAAGTCTGAAAAATGTCTGAGTTAAAAAGTATAAAAAAAAGAAGTCTGAAAAATGTCTGAGTAAAAATGTCTGGAAAAATCTCTGAGTAAAAAAGTAAAAAAAAAAGAAGTCAGCGTAAAAAAAGTCTGAAAAATGTCCGGGTTAAAAAAGTTTGAAAAATGTCCGGGTTTAAAAGGTCTGAAAAATGTTGGAGTAAATAAGTCTGAAAAATGTCAAGTAAAAAAAGTCAGAAAAATGTCAGAGTAAAAGGTAAAAAAAAAAGAAGTCTGAGTCAAAAAGTTTGAAAACAGTCAGAGTAAAAAATGTCGGAAAAATCTTTGAGTAAAAAAGTCTGAAAAATGTCTGAGTAAAAAAGTATGAAAAAAAGAAGTCTGAAAAATGTCTGAGTAAAAATGTCTGGAAAAATCTCTGAGTAAAAAAGTAAAAAAAAAAGAGGTCAGCGTAAAATAAGTCTGAAAAATGTCTGAGTAAAAAAGTCTAAAAAAATGTCCGAGTACAAAAGCATTAAAAAAAGAAGTCTGAAAAATATCTGAGTAAAAAAGTAAAAAAAAAAGAAATCTGAAAAATGTCCGAGTAAAAAAGTAAAAAAAAAAGAAGTCAGAGTAAAAAAGTCTGAAAAATGTCTGGAAAAATCTCAGAGTAAAAAAAGTCTGAAAAATGTCTGAGTGAAAAAAGTCTGAAAAATGTATGAGTAAAAAAGTCAAAAAAAATGTCCGAGTACAAAAGCATAAAAAAAAGAAGTCTGAAAAATGTCTGAATGAAAAAGTCTGAAAAATGTCTGAGTAAAAAGTCTAAAAAAATGTCCGAGTACAAAAGCATAAAAAAAAGAAGTCTGAAAAATGTCCGGATATAGAAAGTCTGAAAAATGTCCGAGTAAAAAAAGTGTGAAAGATGTCCGAGTAAAAAAAGGTCTGAAAAATATCAGAAAAAAAGTCTGATTAAAAAAAGTCTGAAAAATGTCCGGGTTTAAAAGGTCTGAAAATTGTCGGAGTAAATAAGTCTGAAAAAGTCAGAGTAAAAAAAGTCAGAAAAATGTCTGAATGAAAAAGTCTGAAAAATGTCTGAGTAAAAAAAGTCAGAAAAATGTCCGAGTAAAAAGGTAAAAAAAAAAGAAGTCTGAGTCAAAAAGTTTGAAAACAGTCAGAGTAAAAAAAGTCTGAAAAATGTCAGAGTAAAAAAGTAAAAAAAAAAAAGAAGTCTGAGTAAAAAATTAAAAAAAAAGTCAGAGTAAAAAAAGTCTGAAAAATGTCTGAATGAAAAAGTGTGAAAAATGTCTGAGTGAAAAAGTCAGAAAAATGTCCGAGTAAAAAGGTAAAAAAAAGAAGTCCGAGTAAAAAAGTGTGAAAAAAGTCAGAGTAAAAAAAGTGTGAAAAATGTCTGAATAAAAAAGTCTGAAAAATGCCCAGATATAAAAAGTCCGAAAAATGTCCGAGTAATAAAAGTGTGAAAAAAAGAAGTCTGAAAATATCAGAAAAAAAGTCTGAAAAAAGTCAGAGTAAAAAATAAAAAAAAAAAGAAGTCCGAGTAAAAAAGTGTGAAAAAAGTCAGAGTAAAAAAGTGTGAAAAATGTCTGAATAAAAAAAGTCTGAAAAATGCCCAGATATAAAAAGTCCGAAAAATGTCCGAGTAATAAAAGTCTGAAAAAAAGAAGTCTGAAAATATCAGAAAAAAAGTCTGAAAAAAGTCAGAGTAAAAAAGGAAAAAAAAAAGGAAAAAAAAAAGAAATCCGAGTAAAAAATTCTGAAAAAAGTCAGAGTAAAAAAAGTCTGAAAAATGTCGGAGTAAGAAAGTAAGAAAAAAAGAAGTCCGAGTAAAAAAGTGTGAAAAAAGTCAGAGTAAAAAAGTGTGAAAAATGTCTGAATAAAAAAAGTCTGAAAAATGCCCAGATATAAAAAGTCCGAAAAATGTCCGAGTAATAAAAGTCTGAAAAAAAGAAGTCTGAAAATATCAGAAAAAAAGTCTGAAAAAAGTCAGAGTAAAAAATAAAAAAAAAAAGAATTCCGAGTAAAAAAGTGTGAAAAAAGTCAGAGTAAAAAAAGTCTGAGTGAAAAAGTCAGAAAAATGTCTGAGTAAAAAGGTAAAAAAAAAAAGAAGTCCGAGTAAAAAAGTCTGAAAAAAGTCAGAGTAAAAAAAGTCTGAAAAATGTCAGAGTAAAAAAGTATAAAAAAAAATAAGTCTGAAAAATGTCCGAGCAAAAAAAGTCTGAAAAATGTCAGAGTAATAAAAGTCTGAAAAATGTCCGAGTAAAAAAGTATAAAAAAAAGAAGTCTGAAAAATGTCTGAGTAAAAATGTCTGGAAAAATCTCTGAGTAAAAAAGTAGAAAAAAAAGAAATCCGAGTAAAAAAGTGTGAAAAAAGTCAGAGTTAAAAAAGTCTGAAAAATGTCTGAGTAAAAAAAGTCTAAAAAAATGTCCGAGTACAAAAGCATAAAAAAAAGAAGTCTGAAAAATGTCTGAGTAAAAAAGTCTAAAAAAATGTCCGAGTAAAAAAGTCTGAAAAAAGTCAGAGTAAAAAAAGTCTGAAAAAAGTCAGAGTAAAAAAGTAAAAAAAAAAGTAAAAAAAAAAGAAATCCGAGTAAAAAAGTCTGAAAAAAGTCAGAGTAAAAAAAGTCTGAAAAATGTCCGAGTAAATAAAGTCTGAAAAAAAGAAGTCAGAAAAAGTCAGAAAAAAAGTCTGAAAAATGTCGGAGTAAGAAAGTAAGAAAAAATGAAGTCAGAGTAAAAAAGTCTGAAAAAAGTCAGAGTTAAAAAAGTCTGAAAAATGTCTGAGTAAAAATGTCTGAAAAATGTCCGGATATAAAAAGTCCGAAAAATGTCCGAGTAATAAAAGTCTGAAAAAAAGAAGTCTGAAAATATCAGAAAAAAAGTCTGAAAAATGTCCAATTTAATAAAGTGTGAAAAATGTCAGAAAAAAAGTCTGAAAAAAAGAAGTCTGAAAAAATGTCCGAGTAATAAAAGTCTGAAAAATAGAACTCTGAAAAATCCGGGTAAAAAGGTAAAAAAAAAAAGAAGTCAGAGTAAAAAAAGTGTGAAAAAAGTCAGAGTAAAAAAAGTCTGAAAAATGTGTCAGTGTAAAAGTAAAAAAAAAAAAGAAGTCTGAAAAATGTCCGAGTAAAAAAGTCTGAAAATGTCTGACAAAAAATGTGCAAGTAAAAAAAGTCTGAAAAATATCCGAGTAAAAAAGTCAAAAAATAAGAAGTCAGAGTAAAAAAAGTCTGAAAAATGTCTGAGTAAAAAAAGTCAGAAAAATGTCTGAGTAGAAAAGTCTGAAAAATGTCTGAGTAAAAAAGTAAAAAAAAAGAAGTCTGAAAAATGTCTGAGTTAAAAAGTATAAAAAAAAGAAGTCTGAAAAATGTCTGAGTAAAAATGTCTGGAAAAATCTCTGAGTAAAAAAGTAAAAAAAAAAGAAGTCAGCGTAAAAAAAGTCTGAAAAATGTCCGGGTTAAAAAAGTTTGAAAAATGTCCGGGTTTAAAAGGTCTGAAAAATGTTGGAGTAAATAAGTCTGAAAAATGTCAAGTAAAAAAAGTCAGAAAAATGTCAGAGTAAAAGGTAAAAAAAAAAGAAGTCTGAGTCAAAAAGTTTGAAAACAGTCAGAGTAAAAAATGTCGGAAAAATCTTTGAGTAAAAAAGTCTGAAAAATGTCTGAGTAAAAAAGTATGAAAAAAAGAAGTCTGAAAAATGTCTGAGTAAAAATGTCTGGAAAAATCTCTGAGTAAAAAAGTAAAAAAAAAATAGGTCAGCGTAAAATAAGTCTGAAAAATGTCTGAGTAAAAAAGTCTAAAAAAATGTCCGAGTACAAAAGCATTAAAAAAAGAAGTCTGAAAAATATCTGAGTAAAAAAGTAAAAAAAAAAGAAATCTGAAAAATGTCCGAGTAAAAAAGTAAAAAAAAAAGAAGTCAGAGTAAAAAAGTCTGAAAAATGTCTGGAAAAATCTCAGAGTAAAAAAAGTCTGAAAAATGTCTGAGTGAAAAAAGTCTGAAAAATGTATGAGTAAAAAAGTCAAAAAAAATGTCCGAGTACAAAAGCATAAAAAAAAGAAGTCTGAAAAATGTCTGAATGAAAAAGTCTGAAAAATGTCTGAGTAAAAAGTCTAAAAAAATGTCCGAGTACAAAAGCATAAAAAAAAGAAGTCTGAAAAATGTCCGGATATAGAAAGTCTGAAAAATGTCCGAGTAAAAAAAGTGTGAAAGATGTCCGAGTAAAAAAAGGTCTGAAAAATATCAGAAAAAAAGTCTGATTAAAAAAAGTCTGAAAAATGTCCAGGTTTAAAAGGTCTGAAAATTGTCGGAGTAAATAAGTCTGAAAAAGTCAGAGTAAAAAAAGTCAGAAAAATGTCTGAATGAAAAAGTCTGAAAAATGTCTGAGTAAAAAAAGTCAGAAAAATGTCCGAGTAAAAAGGTAAAAAAAAAAGAAGTCTGAGTCAAAAAGTTTGAAAACAGTCAGAGTAAAAAAAGTCTGAAAAATGTCAGAGTAAAAAAGTAAAAAAAAAAAAGAAGTCTGAGTAAAAAATTAAAAAAAAAGTCAGAGTAAAAAAAGTCTGAAAAATGTCTGAATGAAAAAGTGTGAAAAATGTCTGAGTGAAAAAGTCAGAAAAATGTCCGAGTAAAAAGGTAAAAAAAAAGAAGTCCGAGTAAAAAAGTGTGAAAAAAGTCAGAGTAAAAAAAGTGTGAAAAATGTCTGAATAAAAAAGTCTGAAAAATGCCCAGATATAAAAAGTCCGAAAAATGTCCGAGTAATAAAAGTGTGAAAAAAAGAAGTCTGAAAATATCAGAAAAAAAGTCTGAAAAAAGTCAGAGTAAAAAATAAAAAAAAAAAGAATTCCGAGTAAAAAAGTGTGAAAAAAGTCAGAGTAAAAAAAGTCTGAGTGAAAAAGTCAGAAAAATGTCTGAGTAAAAAGGTAAAAAAAAAAAGAAGTCCGAGTAAAAAAGTGTGAAAAAAGTCAGAGTAAAAAAGTGTGAAAAATGTCTGAATAAAAAAAGTCTGAAAAATGCCCAGATATAAAAAGTCCGAAAAATGTCCGAGTAATAAAAGTCTTAAAAAAAGAAGTCTGAAAATATCAGAAAAAAAGTCTGAAAAAAGTCAGAGTAAAAAAGGAAAAAAAAAAGGAAAAAAAAAAGAAATCCGAGTAAAAAATTCTGAAAAAAGTCAGAGTAAAAAAAGTCTGAAAAATGTCGGAGTAAGAAAGTAAGAAAAAAAGAAGTCCGAGTAAAAAAGTGTGAAAAAAGTCAGAGTAAAAAAGTGTGAAAAATGTCTGAATAAAAAAAGTCTGAAAAATGCCCAGATATAAAAAGTCCGAAAAATGTCCGAGTAATAAAAGTCTGAAAAAAAGAAGTCTGAAAATATCAGAAAAAAAGTCTGAAAAAAGTCAGAGTAAAAAATAAAAAAAAAAAGAATTCCGAGTAAAAAAGTGTGAAAAAAGTCAGAGTAAAAAAAGTCTGAGTGAAAAAGTCAGAAAAATGTCTGAGTAAAAAGGTAAAAAAAAAAAGAAGTCCGAGTAAAAAAGTCTGAAAAAAGTCAGAGTAAAAAAAGTCTGAAAAATGTCAGAGTAAAAAAGTATAAAAAAAAATAAGTCTGAAAAATGTCCGAGTAAAAAAAGTCTGAAAAATGTCAGAGTAATAAAAGTCTGAAAAATGTCCGAGTAAAAAAGTATAAAAAAAAGAAGTCTGAAAAATGTCTGAGTAAAAATGTCTGGAAAAATCTCTGAGTAAAAAAGTAGAAAAAAAAGAAATCCGAGTAAAAAAGTGTGAAAAAAGTCAGAGTTAAAAAAGTCTGAAAAATGTCTGAGTAAAAAAAGTCTAAAAAAATGTCCGAGTACAAAAGCATAAAAAAAAGAAGTCTGAAAAATGTCTGAGTAAAAAAGTCTAAAAAAATGTCCGAGTAAAAAAGTCTGAAAAAAGTCAGAGTAAAAAAAGTCTGAAAAAAGTCAGAGTAAAAAAGTAAAAAAAAAAGTAAAAAAAAAAGAAATCCGAGTAAAAAAGTCTGAAAAAAGTCAGAGTAAAAAAAGTCTGAAAAATGTCCGAGTAAATAAAGTCTGAAAAAAAGAAGTCAGAAAAAGTCAGAAAAAAAGTCTGAAAAATGTCGGAGTAAGAAAGTAAGAAAAAATGAAGTCAGAGTAAAAAAGTCTGAAAAAAGTCAGAGTTAAAAAAGTCTGAAAAATGTCTGAGTAAAAAAGTCTGAAAAATGTCCGGATATAAAAAGTCCGAAAAATGTCCGAGTAATAAAAGTCTGAAAAAAAGAAGTCTGAAAATATCAGAAAAAAAGTCTGAAAAATGTCCAATTTAATAAAGTGTGAAAAATGTCAGAAAAAAAGTCTGAAAAAAAGAAGTCTGAAAAAATGTCCGAGTAATAAAAGTCTGAAAAATAGAACTCTGAAAAATCCGGGTAAAAAGGTAAAAAAAAAAAGAAGTCAGAGTAAAAAAAGTGTGAAAAAAGTCAGAGTAAAAAAAGTCTGAAAAATGTGTCAGTGTAAAAGTAAAAAAAAAAAAGAAGTCTGAAAAATGTCCGAGTAAAAAAGTCTGAAAATGTCTGACAAAAAATGTGCAAGTAAAAAAAGTCTGAAAAATATCCGAGTAAAAAAGTCAAAAAATAAGAAGTCAGAGTAAAAAAAGTCTGAAAAATGTCTGAGTAAAAAAAGTCAGAAAAATGTCTGAGTAGAAAAGTATAAAAAAAATGTCAGAGTAAAAAAGTATAAAAAAGAAAAGTCTGAAAAATGTCAGAGTAAAAATGTAAAAAAAAAAGAAGTCTGAGTAAAAAAGTCTGAAAAATGTCTGAGTAAAAAAAGTCTGAAAAATGTCTGAGTGAAAAAATCTGAAAAATGTCTGAATAAAAAAGTATAAAAAAAAGAAGTCATAAAAACGTCATAGTATAGTATGTCGAAAAATGTCATTAAAAAAAACGTCATAGTATAGTATGTCGAAAAAAATCCTGAATAAAAAAGCATAGTATAGTATGTCGAAAAATTTCATTAAAAAAACGTCATAGTATAGTATGTCGAAAAAAATCATGAATAAAAAAGAATAGTATAGTTTGTCGAAAAAATTCATTAAAAAAACGTCATAGTATAGTATGTCGTAAAATTTCCTGAAAAAAAGGTCATAGTATAGTTTGTTGACAAATTTCATGAAAAAAACTTCATAGTACAGTATGTCAAAATTTTTTGCGAAAAAAAGTCATAGTATAGTATGTCGAAAAAAAGGAAAAGCAGCAAATCGTCACATTTGTGAAGCTTGAAACATGAAATGATTTTGCTTAAAAAATGACATAATCAAAAATAGTTGCCAATTAATTTCAGTCAATCGATTAATAAGTTAATCTACTAATCTTTTCAGCTGTGCATTTTCATATGTTTGTAAAGTAACTAACTGAAGCTGTCAGATAAATGTAGAGCTTAAATGCAGATAAATGGAATAAAAAGTACAACTTCTCCCTCTGAAATGTTCTGGAGTAGAAGTATAAATGTACTGGAGTAGAAGTATAAAGTGGCATGAAAGGAAAATACTCAAGTACTTAAAATCTAGTACTTGAGTAAATGTACTTTCTAACACTGTGTAACGTTAGACCATCAAATCAGCAGAAAAACAGGAGATTGATTTATAGAAAATAATCTATTTAAATCACAATATTAGTAAGAAAAATCACAGCTTGATATATATGTTTTAAATGTTCAGCCCAACTGGCTAAGTTAGCTAAAGCTAACCAGATGAATATGTCTAGTTAGCTAAAGACCACTTTAACTAGCTAACAGCTAACTAAATAAAGATAACTTGCTAAGGTTAGTTTGAGTGTAAATAAATAAAAGACATAGTATAGTGTGTCAAATAAATAAATAAAAGTCATAGTATAGTGTGTCAAATAAATAAATAAAAGTCATAGTATAGTATGTCAAATAAATAAATAAAAGTCATAGTATAGTGTGTCAAATAAATAAATAAAAGTCATAGTATAGTGTGTCAAATAAATAAATAAAAGTCATAGTATAGTGTGTCAAATAAATTAGTAAGTCATAGTATAGTATGTCAAATAAATAAATAAAAGTCATAGTATAGTGTGTCAAATAAATAAATAAAAGTCATAGTATAGTGTGTCAAATAAATTAGTAAGTCATAGTATAGTATTTCAAATAAATAAATAAAAGGCATAGTATAGTGTGTCAAATAAATAAATAAAAGTCATAGTATAGTATGTCAAATAAATAAATAAAAGTCATAGTATAGTGTGTCAAATAAATTAGTAAGTCATAGTATAGTATTTGAAATAAATAAATAAAAGTCATAGTATAGTGTGTCAAATAAATAAATAAAAGTCATAGTATAGTGTGTCAAATAAATTAATAAGTCATAGTATAGTATGTCAAATAAATAAATAAAAGTCATAGTATAGTGTGTCAAATAAATTAGTAAGTCATAGTATAGTATGTCAAATAAATAAATAAAAGTCATAGTATAGTGTGTCAAATAAATAAATAAAAGTCATAGTATAGTGTGTCAAATAAATAAATAAAAGTCATAGTATAGTGTGTCAAATAAATTAGTAAGTCATAGTATAGTATGTCAAATAAATAAATAAAAGTCATAGTATAGTGTGTCAAATAAATTAGTAAGTCATAGTATAGTATGTCAAATAAATAAATAAAAGTCATAGTATAGTGTGTCAAATAAATAAATAAAAGTCATAGTATAGTGTGTCAAATAAATAAATAAAAGTCATAGTATAGTGTGTCAAATAAATAAATAAAAGTCATAGTATAGTGTGTCAAATAAATTAATAAGTCATAGTATAGTATGTCAAATAAATAAATAAAAGTCATAGTATAGTGTGTCAAATAAATAAATAAAAGTCATAGTATAGTGTGTCAAATAAATTAGTAAGTCATAGTATAGTATGTCAAATAAATAAATAAAAGTCATAGTATAGTGTGTCAAATAAATAAATAAAAGTCATAGTATAGTGTGTCAAATAAATAAATAAAGTCATAGTATAGTGTGTCAAATAAATAAATAAAATTCATAGTATAGTGTGTCAAATAAATAAATAAAGTCATAGTATAGTCTGTCAAATAAATAAATAAAAGTCATAGTATAGTGTGTCAAATAAATAAATAAAAGTCATAGTATAGTGTGTCAAATAAATAAATAAAAGTCATAGTATAGTGTGTCAAATAAATTAGTAAGTCATAGTATAGTATGTCAAATAAATAAATAAAAGTCATAGTATAGTGTGTCAAATAAATAAATAAAAGTCATAGTATAGTGTGTCAAATAAATTAGTAAGTCATAGTATAGTATGTCAAATAAATAAATAAAAGTCATAGTATAGTGTGTCAAATAAATTAGTAAGTCATAGTATAGTATGTCAAATAAATAAATAAAAGTCATAGTATAGTGTGTCAAATAAATTAGTAAGTCATAGTATAGTATGTCAAATAAATAAATAAAAATCATAGTATAGTGTGTCAAATAAATAAATAAAAGTCATAGTATAGTGTGTCAAATAAATAAATAAAAGTCATAGTATAGTGTGTCAAATAAATTAATAAGTAATAGTATAGTATGTCAATAAATAAATAAAAGTCATAGTATAGTATGTCAAATAAATAAATAAAAGTCATAGTATAGTGTGTCAAATAAATTAGTAAGTCATAGTATAGTATGTCAAATAAATAAATAAAAGTCATAGTATAGTGTGTCAAATAAATAAATAAAAGTCATAGTATAGTGTGTCAAATAAATAAATAAAAGTCATAGTTTAGTATGTCAAATAAATTAGTAAGTCATAGTATAGTATGTCAAATAAATAAATAAAAGGCATAGTATAGTGTGTCAAATAAATAAATAAAAGTCATAGTATAGTATGTCAAATAAATAAATAAAAGTCATAGTATAGTGTGTCAAATAAATAAATAAAAGTCATAGTTTAGTATGTCAAATAAATTAGTAAGTCATAGTATAGTATGTCAAATAAATAAATAAAAGGCATAGTATAGTGTGTCAAATAAATAAATAAAAGTCATAGTATAGTGTGTCAAATAAATAAATAAAAGTCATAGTATAGTATGTCAAATAAATAAATAAAAGTCATAGTATAGTATTTTCAAATAAATAAATAAAAGTCATAGTTTAGTATGTCAAATAAATTAGTAAGTCATAGTATAGTGTGTCAAATAAATAAATAAAAGTCATAGTATAGTGTGTCAAATAAATTAGTAAGTCATAGTATAGTATGTCAAATAAATAAATAAAAGTCATAGTATAGTATGTCAAATAAATAAATAAAAGTCATAGTATAGTGTGTCAAATAAATAAATAAAAGTCATAGTATAGTGTGTCAAATAAATAAATAAAAGTCATAGTATAGTGTGTCAAATAAATAAATAAAAGTCATAGTATAGTGTGTCAAATAAATTAATAAGTCATAGTATAGTATGTCAAATAAATAAATAAAAGTCATAGTATAGTGTGTCAAATAAATAAATAAAAGTCATAGTGTAGTGTGTCAAATAAATTAGTAAGTCATAGTATAGTATGTCAAATAAATAAATAAAAGTCATAGTATAGTGTGTCAAATAAATAAATAAAAGTCATAGTATAGTGTGTCAAATAAATAAATAAAAGTCATAGTATAGTGTGTCAAATAAATTAATAAGTAATAGTATAGTATGTCAAATAAATAAATAAAAGTCATAGTATAGTGTGTCAAATAAATTAGTAAGTCATATTATAGTATGTCAAATAAATAAATAAAAGTCATAGTATAGTGTGTCAAATAAATTAATAAGTCATAGTATAGTATGTCAAATAAATAAATAAAAGTCATAGTATAGTGTGTCAAATAAATAAATAAAAGTCATAGTATAGTGTGTCAAATAAATTATTAAGTCATAGTATAGTATATCAAATAAATAAATAAAAGTCATAGTATAGTGTGTCAAATAAATAAATAAAAGTCATAGTATAGTGTGTCAAATAAATTAATAAGTCATAGTATAGTATGTCAAGTAAATAAATAAAAGTCATAGTATAGTATGTCAAATAAATAAATAAAAGTCATAGTATAGTATGTCAAATAAATAAATAAAAGTCATAGTATAGTGTTTCAAATAAATAAATAAAAGTCATAGTATAGTATGTCGAAAAATTTCATTAAAAAAACGTCATAGTATAGTATGTCGAAAGATTTCATTAAAAAAACGTCATAGTATAATATGTCGAAAAATTTCATGAAAAAACGTCATAGTATAGTATGTCGAAATTTTTTGCGAAAAAAAGTCATAGTATAGTATGTCGAAAAATTTCATTAGAAAAAACGTCACAGTATAGCATGTCGTAAAATTTCATGAAAAAAACGTCATAGTATAGTATGTCGAAAAACTTCTTGAAAAAAAGTCATAGTATAGTATGTCGAAATGTTTTGCGAAAAAAAGTCATAGTATAGTATGTCGAAAAATTTCATTAAAAAAACTTCATAGTATAGTATGTCGAAAAAAGTCATTAAAAAAACTTCATAGTAAAGTAGGTCGAGATTTTTTGCAAAAAAAAAGTCATGGTATAGCATGTCAAAAAATTTCATGAAAAAAAAAGTGATAGTATAGTAAGTCGAAATTTTTTGCGAAAAAAGTCATAGTATAGGATGTCGAAAATTTTTGCAAAAAAAGTCATAGTATAGTATGTCGAAATGTTTTGCAAAAAAAAAGTCATATTATAGGATGTCGAAAGATTTCATGAAAAAAAAGTCATAGTATAGGATGTCCTGTTTTTAGACATCCAAGATCGGGCAAAAGCTTTCCTGTTAAGGGGTTTATCACATGTAGCACAGTAAATGTAATTTATTTATTAAAATGCCCATGTGATAAGGTCTACATAGGTAAAACTACACGAATGCTGAAACTAAGGATCAGTGAGCATAAGAGCTCCATCAGACGCAACGATATGAACTATCCTGTTGCCCAGCATTTTAATGAATTTTCTCACCCTATCTCCTCTCTACGATTCCAGGGCATCAAACACCTTGAACTACCAAGAGGGGGAGATATGGAAAAAAAAATATGCCAAAGGGAGCTTTTCTGGATTGACACTTTAGATACACTTCAACCTATGGGCCTAAACGAGGATTTTGATATGAGTGTTATGCTGTAATTCAAGATGTTCTCTCAATTTCTTATATAGAATTGGGTATCTATGGTTTATGATGGCCTTCGCCTGATACCCCTCCAGAGCTCTTTGTTCTATTGTCTTTTTTGAGATGTTTGTTTCTTCTTATAGATCTGGGGATCTCTGATTTATGATGGCTTTAGCCTGATCCTTCTCAAAGCCCCATTTACTATAAAATATATGATAATACTATTAGATGCTTCGTTGTTTATATATGTCTTTTCTTTATTCACTGTGTTCCACCCTTTTGTATACTTTGTAAATGGCATTTATCTATATGCCTCACAGTTCTCTATGAGAACTACAATTCCCAAGAGGTGGAGCCTCTACTACCAGGGTGTTCACAGGTGCATTGCATACTGCTAATGACTGGAGTGTGATTGGTTATTTCTACCAGCTTGTCCTCTGTTAGAATTATGTATGCTCTGATGAAGGTCTGACAGACCGAAAGCTCAGAATAAATTGAAACACTGCATAGATCTAAGTGTGCGGATACCTTTTCTAACATTTATGGTACTGTATGTCGAAAATGTTATGAAAAAAAAGTCATAGTTTAGTCTGTCCAAAACTTTTATGAAAAAAAGTCATAGAATTGGATGTCGAAAAATTTTGCGAAAAAAAAATTTATATTATTGTATGTCGTAAAATTTCATGAAAAAAACGTCATTATATATAATGTCAAAAAAAAATGTCTGAGTAAAAAAGTCAAAAAAAAGAAGTCAGAGTAAAAAAGTGTGAAAAAAGTCAGAGTAAAAAAGTCTGAAAAATGTCTGAGTGAAAAATGTCAGAGTAAAAAAAGTCAGAAAAAAATCTGAGTAAAAAGGTAAAAAAAAAAGAAGTCCGAGTATAAAACTGTGTGAAATAAGTCAGAGTAAAAAAAGTCTGAAAAATGTCTGAGTGAAAATGTCTGAAAAATGTCTGAGTAAAAAAGTAAAAAAAAAAGAAGTCTGAAAAATGTCTGAGTAAAAATGTCCGAGTAAAAAAAGTCAGAAAAAATCTGAGCAAAAAGGTACAAAAAAAAGAAGTCCGAATATAAAACTGTGAAAGAAGTCGGAGTAAAAAAGTCTGAAAAGTGTCTGAGTGAAAAAGTCTGAATAATGTCCGAGTAAAAAGTATGAAAAAAAGAAGTCTGAAATATATCTGAGTAAAAATGTGAGAGTAAAAAAAGTCAGAAAAATGTCTGAGTAAAAAAGTAAAAAAAAAAAAAGTCTGAAAAATGTCTGAGTAAAAATGTCTGGAAAAATCTCCGAGTAAAACAGTATCAACAAAAAAAAGTCTGAAAAATGTCTGAGTGAAAAAGTCTGAAAAATGTCAGAGTAAAAAAGTAAAAAAAAAAGAAGTCCGAGTAAAAAAAAGTGTGAAAAAAGTCAGAGTAAAAAAAGTCTGAAAAAAGTCAGAGTAAAAAAGTGTGAAAAATTTCAGAGTAAAAAATTGTGAAATAAGTCAGAGTAAAAAAAGTCTGAAAAATGTCCGAGTACAAAAGCATAAAAAAAAGAAGTCTGAAAAATGTCTGAGTCAAAATGTCTGGAAAAATCTCAGAGTAAAAAAAGTCTGACAAATGTCAGAGTAAAAAAAGTCTGAAAAATGTCCGAGTAAAAAGGTAAAAAAAAAAGAAGTCCAAGTAAAAAAAGTCTGAAAAATGTCAGAGTAAAAAAGTATAAAAAAAAGAAGTGTGAAAATAGTCAGAGTAAAAAAAGTCTGAAAAATGTCTGAGTGAAAAATTCTGAAAAATGTCTGAGTAAAAAAGTCTAAAAAATTGTCCGAGTACAAAAATCTGAAAAATACAAGTCTGAAAAATGTCCAAATAAAAAAGTCTGAAATATTTCAGAAAAAAGTCTGAAAAATGTCCCCGTTAAAAACAATGAAATAAAGAAGTCTGGAAAAATGTCTCAGTAAAAAAGTCTATAAAAACAGAAGTCTGAAAAATGTCCGAGTAAAAATGTGTGAAAAATGTCTGAATAAAAAAAGTGTGAAAAATTTCTGAGTAAAAAAATTTGAAAAATGTCCGAGTAAAAACTATAAAAAGTCTGAAAAAAAGAAGTCTGATAAATATCAGAAAAATGTCTGAGTGAAAAAGTGTGAAAAATGTCTGATTAAAAATGTCCGAGTAAAAAAGTGTGAAAAATGTCAGAGTAAAAAAATTTGAAAAATGTCTGAGTAAAAAAAGGGTGAAAAATGTCAGAGTAAAAAAATTTGAAAAATGTCCGAGTAAAAAAAGTCTGAAAAATGTCTGAGTGTAAAAGTCTGAAAAATGTCTGAGTGAAAAAGTCTGAAAAATATCTGAACAAAAAAGTCTAAAAAAATGTCCTCGTACAAAAGTATAAATAAAAGAAGTCTGAAAAATGTCTGAGTAAAAAAAGTGTGAAAAAAGTCAGAGTAAAAAAAGTCTGAAAAATGTCCGAGTAAAAAAATTAAAAAAAAGAAGTCTGAGTAAAAAAGTGTGAAAAAAATCAGAGTAAAAAAAGTCTGAAAAATGTCTGAGTGAAAAAATCTGAAAAATGTCTGAGTAAAAAAGTCTAAAAAAATGTCTGAGTAAAGAAGTATAAAAAAAAGTCATAAAAACGTCATAGTATAGTATGTCAAAAATGTCATATAAAAAATTGCATAGTTTAGTATGTCGTAAAATTTCCTGAAGAAAAAGCATAATGTAGTATGTCGAAAATTTCTTGAAAAAAACGTCCTTGTATAGTATGTCGAAATTTTTTTCGAAAAAAAGGCATAGTATAGTATGTCGAATTTTTTTGCGAAAAAAGTCATAGTATAATATGTCGAAAAATTTCATGAAAAAAACGTCATAGTATAGTATGTCGAAAAATTTCATGAAAAAAAATTCACAGTATAGTATGTCGAAATTTTTTGCAAAAAAAAATCATAGTATAGTATGCCGAAAAATTTCATTAAAAAAACGTCCTAGTATAGTATGTTGAAATTTTTTGCGAAAAATTGTCATAGTATAGTATGTCGAAATGTTTTGCGGAAAAAAGTCAGAGTATAGAATGTCGAAAAATTTCATATTAAAAACTTCATAGTATAGTATGTTTACATTTTTACAGAAAAAAAGTCATAGTATAGTATGTCAAAAAATGTTGTGAAAAAAACCTCATAGTATAGTATGTCGAAATTTATTGTTAAAAAAAAGTCATAGTATAGTATGTTGAAAAATTTCATGAAAAAAACGTCATAGTATGTCGAAAAATTTCATTAAAAAAAGTCATAGTACAGTATGTTAAAAAAATTTTCGCAAAAAGGCATAGTATAGTATGTCGAAAAATGTCATGAAAAAAACGTCATAGTATAGTATGTTGAAAAATATCATTAATAAAACGTGATAGTATAGTATGTCGAAATTTTTTGCGAAAAAAAAGTCATAGTACAGTATGACGAAAAAAATTTCATGAAAAAAACGTCCTAGTATAGTATAGTTTGAAATTTTTTGCGAAAAATTGTCATAGTATAGTATGTCGAAATGTTTTTCGGAAAAAAGTCATAGTATAGTATGCCGAAAAATGTCATTAAAAAAACGTCATAGTATAGTATGTCGAAATTTTTTGCGAAAAAAAAAGTCATAGTATAGTATAACAAAATCTTTGGCGAAAAAAAGTCATAGTATAGAATGTCGAAAAATTTCATATAAGAAATGTCATAGTATAGTATGTTTACATTTTTACAGAAAAAAGGTCATAGTATAGTATGTCAAAAAATGTTGTGAAAAAAACCTCATAGTATAGTATGTCGAAATTTTTTGCGAATAAAGTCATAGTATAGTATGTCGAAAAATTTCTTGAAAAAAACGTCCTTGTATAGTATGTCGGAATTTTGGGCAAAAAAATGTCATAGTATAGTATGTCGAAAAATTTAATGAAAAAAAATTCACAGTATAGTATGTCGAAATTTTTTGCAAAAAAAAAATCATAGTACAGTATGACGAAAAAAATTTCATGAAAAAAACGTTTCCACTGGTCGCAGAGTTGCCAGAGCGCGTTTGAGTGAGTGAAGGCTTTGTTGACTAATGCTCCTGTACTTGCTGCGCTGCGTTCGACCTCCTTTCAAACTGTCTGTGGATGCGAGTGATGCGGGAGCGGGCGCTGTTCTCCTGCAAGAGGGAGATGATGGTGTGGAGCATCCGGTCTCGTGTTTCTCAAAGAAATTCAATCGGCATCAACGGGTTTACTCCACCATTGAAAAAAAGGCACTTGCTTTGATCTTGGCGCTTAAACATTTTGAAGTTTATGTCGGCTCTGATAGAGCGCCTACCGTTGTTTATACTGACCACAATCGTTTATTAATCAAATGCGGAACACAAATCAAAGACTTATGCGCTGGGCACTTTTCCTGCAACCCTTCAACATGGAGGTGAAGCACGTGAAGGGTAAGGGAAATATCCTGGCCGACACGTTCTCCCATTTTTGATTGGCGATTAACGTTTATTGCACTCCCGTTATTCTCCATCTCAGGGTGGGGGTGTTACGTGTGGCTTTAATGTACCACAGGACACATTGTTGTGGGCGTGTTTTGTTTCTCTGTCTTCCTTCTGACCTACTTTTCTTCAGGAGGAGCGCACCTGAGACGGTGCGCTGATTAAGGGAGGGAAGAAAAAGGAGGAGGGACGGTGCGTAAGGGCGCACACTGACTGACACTCAGGCTGCAGCCGGCAGCACTGCTCGGGAGACTTCTGTCTCCATTTGTTTCGTAGTTTTGATCTAAGATGACTTTTTGTTCTCAGCATTTAGTTTATGACTTTGTTTTGGGCTGGAGATCACCGGTAGTTAAGTTTTGGTACTTTTGGTTTAAGTTAGACACTTTTGAGTTAGAGGGATGAGCTGGTGCGACGGCTCACTGCGTGGTTGGCTCAGCGACTTCCCTTCTTTTGTTCATTTAACTGGGATCTCCAACCTTTTCGCTCAGTTATATTTCTGACAAGTATTTCTGTCTTGATTTAATAATAAATCGATTGTTATTATTTTCACATAACTGTCTCTTGGCGTCCTTTTATATGCTTCAGTCTCTCCAGAGCCCTTGTCTGTTTGAGAGGCCGTAACACCCAGCAGAGAAATTCGTATAAAGTGGCATGAAAGGAAAATACTCAAGTACTTAAAATCTAGTACTTGAGTAAATGTACTTTCTAACACTGTGTAACGTTAGACCATCAAATCAACAGAAAAACAGGAGATTGATTTATAGAAAATAATCTATTTAAATCACAATATTAGTAAGAAAAATCACAGCTTGATATATATTTTTTAAATGTTCAGCCCAACTGGCTAAGTTAGCTAAAGCTAACCAGAATTTAGAATTTAGAATTTAGAATTTAGAATTTAGAACTTAGAACTTAGAACTTAGAATTTAGAATTTAGAATTTAGAACTTAGAACTTAGAATTTAGAATTTAGAATTTAGTATTTAGAATTTAGAACTTAGAATTTAGAATTTAGAACTTAGAATTTAGAACTTAGAACTTAGAACTTAGAATTTAGAATTTAGAATTTAGAACTTAGAACTTAGAACTTAGAACTTAGAATTTAGAACTTAGAATTTAGAATTTAGAATTTAGAACTTAGAATTTAGAACTTAGAATTTAGAACTTAGAATTTAGAATTTAGAACTTAGAATTTAGAATTTAGAACTTAGAACTTAGAATTTAGAACTTAGAATTTAGAATTTAGAACTTAGAATTTAGAATTTAGAACTTAGAACTTAGAATTTAGAACTTAGAATTTAGAATTTAGAATTTAGAATTTAGAATTTAGAATTTAGAATTTAGAACTTAGAATTTAGAATTTAGAACTTAGAATTTAGAATTTAGAATTTAGAATTTAGAACTTAGAATTTAGAATTTAGAATTTAGAACTTAGAATTTAGAATTTAGAATTTAGAACTTAGAATTTATAATTTATAATTTAGAACTTAGAACTTAGAATTTATAATTTATAATTTAGAACTTAGAATTTAGAACTTAGAATTTAGAACTTAGAATTTAGAATTTAGAACTTAGAATTTAGAACTTAGAATTTAGAACTTAGAATTTAGAATTTAGAATTTAGAATTTAGAACTTAGAATTTAGAACTTAGAACTTAGAATTTAGAACTTAGAATTTAGAATTTAGAGTTTAGAATTTAGAATTTAGAACTTAGAACTTAGAACTTAGAACTTAGAATTTAGAACTTAGAATTTAGAATTTAGAATTTAGAATTTAGAATTTAGAACTTAGAATTTAGAATTTAGAATTTAGAATTTAGAACTTAGAACTTAGAACTTGGAATTTAGAATTTAGAACTTAGAATTTAGAATTTAGAATTTAGAATTTAGAATTTAGAACTTAGAACTTAGAATTTAGAATTTAGAATTTAGAATTTAGAATTTAAAAATGTGATGTCATCACATGTGATGTCATCACATTTTGAATGTGATGTCAGCATTGACATGTCATCACATTCCAAAACGTGTCACCAGTGCCTTTGAAGTGAGAATGTCAGAATGTTACATCTCCGTGGAATCCTCAACTCTAACTCAGTTACAATCTGATCTCTATGAGAGACGCATCTCTTCGTGGAAACAGAGCGAGAACTATTCCAACGCACAAACGCAAACTGTGTATCGTATCAGTATTACAGCTACATACAGTAATACCCGTACCGCAACAAATATCTTCCTTATTTGATATCTGTTCGGTTATAATGGCCCAAATCGTCCAATCTGAAAACAAGGTAAGATTTTCTCAACCAGCCACAGCTTTAAACAAACTTTTTTCAGTATTACACTGATCTAGACCAAACTATATTTTCATCTTCTAAACTTTTGACAAATACAACTACTTTAGAAATATAAGATAACTTAAAGAAAAAGTAGCTTCACGATGCTTTTTAAAAGCAGATGTAGTTGGCTACAGTACATTCAACTGTCTTTTTGTGTGTATCCAAAGTTAGGATGGGACTGTATTCTAATCTTTTGCATTTGTGTCTTTCAGTCACTTGGACATGAGCTGGTTGAAGCTGCTGCTCAAGCTCCCAGCAAACAGTTGCAGGACCTGCAAAAAGCCCTGGCCGTGCTGGCCACAGAACATGCTGCCCTGAATGAGCAGATGGCCAGCAAACAGTCCGGCTGGGAGCAAGAAAAGGCAAGAATTCTGAAGGCTCTAAAATCAGAAAGAGTCCTTAGAAAAGAAGCTCAAAGGAAGACCAAGGAGGCGGACAGTCAGTCAACTCCCAGCAGTCAGGTGGACTCTGAAAGCACAAACAGTGCGCTGGCCACCGAAATCGCTTCTCTGAAGGAGCAGCTGGCCACACAGGAGTCCGGTTTGCAGCAGGAGTATGTTAAAATCCTGAAGGCTCTACAGTCTGAGAGAGCCTTTTGCAAGGAACAGCTGACTGACGTCAAAGCCAAGAGCAAGGAGAAGGATGAAACCATCGGCATTCTTCAGCAACGTCTTGCTGAAGAACACAACAAGAACACATTGTCTGGAAAATCTCCGAGTAAAAAAAGTCTGAAAAATGTCTGAGTGAAAAAGTTAAAAAAAAAAGAAGTCAGAGTAAAAAATGTGAAAATATCTGAGTAAAAAAGTCTGAAAAATGTCTGAGTGAAAAAGTAAAAAAAAAAGATGGCTGAAAAATGTCCAAGTAATAAAATTCTGAAAAATGTGCGAGTAAAAAAAGGCTGAAAAATGTCCGAGTAAAAAAGTATAAAAAAAAAGATGTCTGAATGAAAAAAGTCTGAAAAATGTCTGAGTGAAAATGTCTGGAAAAATCTCTGAGTAAAAAAAGTCTGAAAAATGTCCGAGTAAAATGGTCAAAAAGAAAGAAGTCCGAGTAAAAAATGTGAAAATGTCTGAGTGAAAAAGTCTGAAAAATGTCTGAGTGAAAAAGTCTGAAAAAAGTCTGAGTGAAACAGTAAAAAAAAAAGATGTCTGAAAAATGTCTGAGTGAAAAAGTCTGGAAAAATCTCCTAGTAAAAAAAGTCTGAAAAAAGTCAGATTAAAAAAAGTCTGAAAAAAGTCAGAGTAAAAAAGTATAAAAAAAAAAAGTCTGAAAAAAGTCTGAGCGAAAAAGTCTGAAAAATGTCTGAGAAAAAAAAAAAAAAAAAAAGAGGTCTGAAAAATGTCAGAGTAAAAAAGTATAAAAAAAAGAATACTGAAAAATATCTGAGTAAAAATGTCCGAGTAAAAAGGTAAAAAAAAAAGAAGTACGAGTAAAAAAGTGTGAAAAAAGTCAGAGTAAAAAAAGTCTAAAAAATGTCTGAGTGTAAATGTCTGGAAAAATATCACAGTAAAAAAAGTGTGAAAAAGTCTGAGTAAAAAAGTCTGAAAAATGTCTGAGTGAAAAAGTCTGAAAAATGTCTGAGTAAAAAAGTCTAAAAAAATGTCCGAGTACAAAAGTATAAAAAAAAGGAGTCTGAAAAATATCTGAGTAAAAACGTCTGGAAAAATCTCCGAGTGAAAAAACTCTGAAAAAAGTCAGAGTAAAAAAAGTCTGAAAAAAGTCAGAGTAAAAAAAGTCTGAAAAAATGTCAGAGTAAAAAAATATAAAAAAGAAGAAGTCTGAAAAATGTCGGAGTAAAAAAAGTCTGAAAAATGTCCGAGTAAAAAGGTCAAAAAGAAAGAAGTCCGAGTAAAAAAGTGTGAAAATTGTCAGCGTAAAAAAAGTCTGAAAAATGTCTAAGTAAAAAAGTCTGAAAAATGTCTGAGTGAAAAAGTCTGAAAAATGTCTGAGTGAAAAAGTCTGAAAAATGTCTAAGTGAAAAAGTAAAAAAAAAAGAATTCTGAAAAATGTCCGAGTGAAAAAGTCTGAAAAATGTCCGAGTAAAAAGGTAAAAATAAAAGAAGTCCGAGTAAAAAAGTCTGAAAAAAGTCAGTGTAAAAAAAGTCTGAAAAATGTCTGAGTGAAGAAATCTGAAAAATGTCTGAGTGAAAAAATCTGAAAAATGTCTGAGTAAAAAAGTCTAAAAAAATGTCCGAGTAAAAAGGTAAAAATAAAAGAAGTCCGAGTAAAAAAGTGTGAAAAAAGTCAGAGTAAAAAAAATCTGAAAAATGTCTTAATGAAAAAGTCTGAAAAATGTCTGAGTAAAAAAGTCTAAAAAAATGTCCCAGTAGAAAAGCATAAAAAAAAGAAGTCTGAAAAATGTCTGAGTAAAAAAAGTCTGAAAAAAGTCTGAAAAAAGTCTGAGTGAAAAAGTCTGAAATATGTCTGAGTAAAAAAGTCTGAAAAATGTCTGAGTAAAAACGTCTGGAAAAATTTCCGAGTAAAAAAACTCTGAAAAAAGTCAGAGTAAAAAAAGTCTGAAAAAAGTCAGAGTAAAAAAAGTCTGAAAAATTTCTGAGTAAAAAAGTCTGAAAAATGTCAGAGTAAAAAAATATAAAAAAAAAGAAGTCTGAAAAATGTCGGAGTAAAAAAAGTCTGAAAAATGTCCGAGTAAAAAGGTCAAAAAGAAAGAAGTCCGAGTAAAAAAGTGTGAAAATAGTCAACGTAAAAAAAGTCTGAAAAATGTCTGAGTAAAAAAGTCTAAAAAAATGTGCGAGTACAAAAGCATAAAAAAAAAAAGTCTGAAAAAAGTCGGAGTAAAAAAAGTCTGAAAAATGTCTGAGTGAAAAAGTCTGAAATATGTCTGAGTAAAAAAGTCTGAAAAAAGTCTGAGTGAAAAAGTCTGAAAAATGTCTGAGTGAAAAAGTCTGAAAAATGTCTAAGTGAAAAAGTAAAAAAAAAAGAAGTCTGAAAAATGTCCGAGTAATAAAAGTCTGAAAAATGTCCGAGTAAAACAGTAAAAAAAAGATGTCAGAGTAAAAAAAGTCTGAAAAATGTCTGAGTGAAGAAGTCTGAAAAATGTCTGAGTGAAAAAAGTCTGAAAAATGTCTGAGTGAAAAAGTCTGAAAAATGTCTGAGTAAAAAAGTCTAAAAAAATGTCCGAATAAAAAGGTAAAAATAAAAGAAGTCCGAGTAAAAAAGTGTGAAAAAAGTCAGAGTAAAAAAAATCTGAAAAATGTCTTAATGAAAAAGTCTGAAAAATGTCTGAGTAAAAAAGTCTAAAAAAATGTCCGAGTAGAAAAGCATAAAAAAAGAAGTCTGAAAAATGTCTGAGTAAAAAAAGTCTGAAAAATGTCCGAGTAAAAAAAGTCTGAAAAATTTCTGAGTAAAAAAGTCTAAAAAATGTCAGAGTAAAAAAATATAAAAAAAAAGAAGTCTGAAAAATGTCGGAGTAAAAAAAGTCTGAAAAATGTCCGAGTAAAAAGGTCAAAAAGAAAGAAGTCCGAGTAAAAAAGTGTGAAAATAGTCAACGTAAAAAAAGTCTGAAAAATGTCTGAGTAAAAAAGTCTAAAAAAATGTGCGAGTACAAAAGCATAAAAAAAAAAAGTCTGAAAAAAGTCGGAGTAAAAAAAGTCTGAAAAATGTCTGAGTGAAAAAGTCTGAAAAAAGTCTTGAAAATAAAAAAAAAATCTGAAAAAAAAAAAAAAAAAAAAAAAAAAAAAAAAAAAAAAAAAAAAAAAAAAAAAAAAAAAAAAAAAAAAAAAAAAAAAAAAAAAAAAAAAAAGTCTGAAAATTGGAAAAAAGGTCTGAAAAAAATGTCTTGAGTTTTAAAAAAAAAATCCTGAAAAAATGTAAAAAATTGAAAAAGTATAAAAAAAAGGAAAGGTCTTGAAAAATGGT
>CAKAOJ020001636.1:0-22144 GCA_916701645.2 Sebastolobus alascanus | reverse complement strand
CATCAGTCTGAAATCATAAAAAGTCTGAAAATCATCAATTTAAAAGCCCCATCAAATTCAGTCTGACACCCCATTAAAAAAGTTTTTTGGACTCATCATAAAAAGTCTGACATCATCAGTCTAAACATAAAAAAAAAAAAAAAAAAAAAAAAAAAAAAAAAAAAAAAAAAAAAAAAAAAAAAAATTTTTTTTTTTTTTTTTTTTTTTTTTTTTTTTTTTTTTTTTTTTTTTTTTTAATCAGGAATCTCATCGACATAAAACCCCAACCCCTTTTTTCCATATCATCTGACATCATCAGTCGATCATCAGTTGACAATCATCGCATCATCATTGACATCATCAACAATCCCCTTGCATCACTTGACATCATCAGTCTGACATCTCGTTGACTCATAAATCGACATCATCTTGAATTTTCCCAATTGACTCTCTTTCGACATCATCAGTCGAATCTCAGTCGAACATCAGTCTGACATTTCATTCCCAAGCAATCTCAGTCTGACATCTTGCACATCAGTCTGACATCATCAGTCTGACATCATCATTTACATATCAGTCTGACATCATCATCGACTTCATCAGTCTGACATCATCATTGACATCAGTCTGACATCTCAGTCTGAAATCATCAGTCTGACATCATCAATCTCAGTACATCTCAGTCGTCAGACATCATCAGTCTGACATCATCAGTCTGACATCATCAGTCTGACATCATCATCGACATCATCAGTCTGACATCATCAGTCTGACATCATCTGACTCATCTCTCAGTCTAGCTGACATCATCAATCAGACATCATCATCGACATCATCATCTGACATCATCAGTCTGACATCATCAGTCTGACATCATCAGTTGACATCATCAGTCTGACATCTCATCATCTGACATCATCAGTCTGACATCATCAGTCTGACATCATCAGTCTGACATCATCAGTCTGACATTATCATTCACATCATTGAATCATCAGTCTGACATCATCAGTCTGACTCATCAGTCTGAATCATCAGTCAGACATCATCAGTTGACATCATCAGTCTGACATCATCATCTGACATCATCAGTTGACATCATCGTCTGACATTCATGACATCATCAGACATCATCAATCTGACATCATCAGTCTGACATCATCAGTCTGACATCATCAGTCTGACATCATCAGTCTGACATCATCAGTCTGACATCATCATTAACATCATCATCTGACATCATCAGTCTGACATCATCAGTCTGACATCATCAGTCTGACATCATCAGTCTGACATCATCAGTCTGACACATCACCATCTGAATCATTCAATCAGTCTGACATCATCAGTCTGACATCATCAGTCTGACATCATCATCTGACATCATCAGTCTGACATCATTCACACATCAGTCTGACATCATCAGTCTGACATCATCAGTCTGACATCATCAGTCTGACATCATCAGTCTGACATCAATCAGTCTGACATCATCAGTCTGACATCATCAGTCTGACATCATCCATCTACTGCATCATCAGTCTGACATCATCATCTGACATCATCAGTCTGACATCATCAGTCTGACATCATCAGTCTGACATCATCAGTCGACATCATCAGTCTGACATTCATCATCGTCTGACATCATCAGTCTGAATATCAGTGACATCATCAGTCTGACATCATCTCAGACATCATCAGTCTGACATCATCATCTGACATCATCAGTCTGACATCATCAGTCTGACATCATCAGTCTGACATCATCATCTGACATTCATCAGTCTGATCATCATCAGTCTGACATCATCAGTCTGACATCATCAGTCTGACATCATCAGTCTGACATCATCAGTCTGACATCATCAGTCTGAATCATCAGTCTGACATCATCATCGACAGTCTGACATCATCAGTCTGACATCATCAGTCTGACATCATCAGTCTGACATCATCATCTGACACATCAGTCTGACACATCGTCTGCATCTCAGTCGACATCATCAGTCTGACATCATCATCTGACATCATCAGTCTGACATCATCAGTCTGACATCATCAGTCTGACATCATCAGTCTGAAATAATCAGTCTGACATCATCAGTCTGACACATCAGTTGACATCATCAGTCTGACATCATCATCTGACATCATCAGTCTGACATCATCAGTCTGACATCATCAGTCTGACATCATCAGTCTGACATCATCATCAGACATCTCAGTCTGACATCATCAATCTGACTATCATCTGACATCATCAGTCTGACATCATCAGTCTGACATCATCAGTCTGACTATCAGTCTGACATCATCAATCTGACTCATCAATCTGACATCATCAGTCTGACATCATCAGTCTGACATCATCAGTCTGACATCTCAGTCTGACATCATCAGTCTGACATCATCAGTCGGACATCATCAATGACATCATCAGTCTGACATCATCAGTCTGACATCATCAGTCTGACATCATCAGTCTGACATCATCAGTCTGAAAATCATCAGTCTGACATCATCAGTCTGACATCATCAGTCTGACAATCATCAGTCTGCATCATCAGTCTGACATCTCGTCTACATCTCGCTCATCATCGTGCCATCATCAGTCTGACATCATCAGTCTAAACCATCTCTCTGACAATCATCATCGTCGACATATCAGTCTGAATCATCAGTCTGACATCATCAGTCTGACATCATCAACAACCATCATCTGACATCATCATCTGACATCATCAGTCTGACATCATCAGTCTGACATCATCAATTCCATCATTTCATCAGTCTGACATCTTTCAATCTGACATCTCAGTCTGACATCATCAGTCTGACATCATCATCGACATCATCAGTCTGACATCATCAGTCTGACTCATCAGTCTGAATCATCAGTCTGAATATCATCGACTCATCATCTGACATCATCAGTTGACCATGTCTGAATCATCGTCTGACATCATCAGTCTGACATCATCATCGACTCATCTCTGAATCATCAGTCTGACATCATCAGTCTACATTCAGTCTGACATCTCACTGACATCATCGTTGACATCTGTCTGAATCATCAGTTGACATCATCATCTGACTCTCAGTGACATCATCAGTCTGACATCATCAGTCTGACATCATCAGTCTGACATCATCAGTCTGACATCATCAGTCTGACTCATCAGTCTGACATCATCAGTCGACATCATCAGTCGACATCATAAATCGACATATCAGTCTGACATCATCAGTCTGACATCATCAGTCTGACATCATCAGTCTGACATCTCATCTGACATCATCATCTGACATCATCAGTCTGACATCATCAGTCTGACATCATCAGTCTGACATCATCAGTCGACATCATCAATCGACATCATCAGTCTGCTCATCAGTCTGACATCATCAGTCTGACATCATCAGTCTGACATCATCAGTCTGACATCATCAGTCTGACATCATCAGTCTGACATCATCAGTCTGACATCATCAGTCTGACATCATCAGTCTGACATCATCAGTCTGACATCATCAGTCTGACATATCATCAGTCTGACATCATCAGTCTGACATCATCAGTCTGACATCATCAGTCTGACATCATCATCTGACATCATCAGTCTGACATCATCAGTCTGACATCATCAGTCTGACATCATCAGTCTGACATCATCAGTCTGACATCATCATCTGACATCATCAGTTGACATCATCAGTCTGACATCATCAGTCTGACATCATCAGTTGACATCATCAGTCTGACATCATCAGTCTGACATCATCAGTCTGACATCATCAGTCTGAATCATCAGTCTGACATCATCAGTCTGACATCATCAGTCTGACATCATCAGTCTGACATCATCAGTCTGAAATCATCAGTCTGACATCATCAGTCTGACATCATCAGTCTGACATCATCATCAGACATCATCAGTCTGACATCATCAATCTGACATCATCAGTCTGACATCATCAGTCTGACATCATCAGTCTGACATCATCAGTCTGACATCATCAATCAGACATCATCAGTCTGACATCATCAGTCTGACATCATCAGTCTGACATCATCAGTCTGACATCATCATCTGACATCATAAATTTCTGACATCATCAGTCTGACATCATCATCTGACATCATCAGTCTGACATCATCAGTCTGACATCATCAGTCTGACATCATAAATCTGAACATCAGTCTGACATCATCAATCGACATCATCAGTCTGACATCATCAGTCTGAATCATCAGTCTGACATCATCAGTCTGACATCATCATCTGACATCATCAGTCTGACATCATCAGTCTGACATCATCAGTCTGACATCATCAGTCTGACCATCATCAGTCTGACATCATAGTCTGACATCATCATCGACATCATAGTCTGACATCATCAGTCGACATCATCAGTCTGACATCATCAGTCTGCATCATCAGTCTGACATCATCAGTCTGACATCATCAGTCTGAATCATCAGTCTGACATTCATAAATCTGACATCATCAGTCTGACATCATCAGGACATCATCATCTGACATCATCAGTCTGCATCATCAGTCTGACATCATCAGTCTGACATCATCAGTCTGACATCATCAGTCTGACATCATCATTTGACATCATCAATCGCATTCATCAGTCTGACATCATCAGTCTGACATCATCAGTCTGACATCATCAGTCTGACATCATCAGTCTGACATCATCAATCGACATCATCAATCGACATCATCAGTCGACATCATCAGTCTGACATCATCAGTCTGACATCATCAGTCTGAAACATTCTCATTAAATCGACATCATAAATCTGACATCATCATCTGACATCATCAGTTGACATCATCAGTCTGACATCATCAGTCTGACATCATCAGTCTAAATTTCATCATCGAATCATCAGTCTGACATCATCAGTCTGACATCATCAGTCTGACTCATCAGTCTGACATCATCAGTCTGACATCATCAGTCTGACATCATCAGTCTGACATCATCAGTCTGACATCATCAGTCTAAACACATCAATCTAACCATCAATCGACATCATCAGTCTGACTCATCAGTCTGACATCATCAGTCTGACATCATCAGTCTGACATCATAAATCGACATCATCAGTCTGACATCATAAATCTGAATCTTTCCCCGACATCATCATGACATTCAGTTGAAAATCATCAGTCTGACATCATCAGTCTGACATCATCAGTCTGAATCATCAGCCCCTTTCCAAATATCGAAAAATTTTAAAATTTTAAAATTTTAAACCCTTAAAAGAAAAAATTTCGACATCATCAGTCTGACATCACAGTCTGACATCATCATCGAATCATCATCTGACATCATAAATCAAAAATTTTAAAATTCAGCCAAAATTCATCTGAATCATCATTTCCATATCATTGACATCATCATCTGACATCATAAATCGACATCATCAAATCATCAGTCAAAAAATTTTACATCATCGGCCATAAAGAAAAAATTTTAAAAGCCCATTAATCCCCCTTAAAGTCTGACATCATCAGTTGAATCATCATCGACATCATCATCTGACTAAAAATTTTCCCCCTTTCCCATCAGTTGACATATCATCTGACATCATCAGTCTAAAAAAAAAATTTTTTTTCATCAGTCTGAATCATAAATTAACATAAAACCCATAAAACCCTAAACCCCTTTTTCCCCCAAACCCTTCAAACTTTCAGTTGACTCATCGTCGCATCATCTTGCATCATCAGTCTGACATATCAGTCTGACATCATCAGTTGACATCATCATCTGACATCATCATTTAATCATCATCTGACATCAAAATCAAACCCTCAAACCCATAAAAATTTTAAAAAAAAAATCATCAGTCTGACATCATCAGTTGAATCATCATCTGACATATCAGTCTGAAAAAATTTTTCGCCCCCCCCTTTTTAAAATTTTTTTTTTTTTTTTTTTTTCCCCCCATAAAACCCACCCTCGGTTTTCGCCAAAATTCGGTTTTTAAAATTAACCCCCTTTTAAAAAATTAATTAATTCCCCCTTTCGCCCCCCAAAATTTTTTTTTTTTTTTTTAAAAAAAATTTATCAGTCGGGAAAAAAAAAAAACCCCCCCCCCCCCCCCCCCCAAAAAAAAAAAAAAAAATTTTTTAAAATTTTAAACCCCCAAAAAACCCCCTTAAAAAAAAAAAACCCCCAAAAAAATTACCCCTTTCGCCATCTCTGAAAAAATTTAAAAAAAAAAATTTTTCCTTTAATTAAAAAAAAATTTTAAAAAAACCCATAAAAAATTTTTCGCCAAAAAAAATTTTTAAAAAAATTCAAAACCCCCCCCAAAAAAAAACCCAAAAAACCCCCTTTTAAAAGGGCCCCCCAAAAAAAAAAAAAATTTTTTAAAAAAAAAAATTTTTTTCGACATCATCAGTTTTTAAAATTTTAAAAAACATCATCAGTCTGACATTTTAAAAAACCATAAAAACCCATAAAAACCCATAAAAAATTTTTCCCCCTTTCTGCCAAAATTCACCCCTTTCCCCCTTTCGAAAATTTCCCCCTTTTTTTTAAAAAAAAAAAAAATTTTTTTTTTTCTGACATCATAAAAAAATTTTTTGACATCATCAGTCTGACATCATCAGTCTGACATCATCAGCCCCCTTTTTTACATCATCAGTCTAAAAAAAAATTTTTTTTTCCATAAAAAAATTTTTTTTAAAAAAAATTTTTTAAAAATTTTCCCCCTTTCCAAAAAACCCATTTTTAAAAAAAAATTTTTCATTTAAAAAAACCCCCCTTTCAGCCTTTTTTTTCGCCAAAATTCCCCTTTCCCCCAAAATCCCCCTTTCGCCTTTAAAACCCATAAAACCCCAAAAATTTAAAAAATTAAAAAAAAAAATTTTTTTAAAAAATTTTAATCTAAAAAATTAAAAAAATTAAAAAATTAACCCAAAAAAAAAAATTTTAAAAACCCCCCCCAAAAATTGCCCCCCATAAAACCCACCCTTTAAAAAAAAAAAATTTTTAATCATCAGTCTAAATTAAAATTTTTTTTTTAAAAACCCCCCTTCCCCCAAACCCTTCCCCCAAATAAAACCCCCAAAAAATTTTTTTTTCCCCCCTTTTTTTAAAAAAATTTTTTTTCCCCCTTTTCATTTAAATTCATCATTTTTTTAAAAAAAAAGGCCTTTTCCCCTTTCGAAAAAATTTAAAAAACCCTTCCCCCCCCAAAAAAAATTAAAAAAAATTTTTTTTTTCCCCCTTTTTCCCCCCAAAAAAATTCCCCCTTTCGGCCATAAAAAATTTTTTTTTAAAAAAAATTTTATAAACCCCCTTTCCCCCTTTCGGTTTTCGGAAAAATTTTAAAAAAACCCCTTTTCCAATCCCCCCCTTTTTTCCCCCTTTTTAAAAAAAACCCCTTTCCAAAAAATTAACCAAAAATAAAACCCATCAAAAAAAAAAAAAATTTTTTTCAAAAAATTTTAAAAAAAAAAAAAAAATTTTTTTTTTTCCATCATTCTGAAACCCCCCCCCTTTTTTTTTTTTTTTTTTTGACATCATCATTTTTTTTTTTTTAAAAAAAAAAAAAAGGCCCTCATCAGTCTGACATCATCTTCGACATCATCAGTCTGACATTTTCCCCCTTTCGCCCCCCTTTCCCCTTTTCCCATCAAAAACCATCAAAAAAAAAAAATTTTAAAATTTCAGTCTGACATCATCAGTCTGACATCATCAGTCTGCATCATAAATCGACATCATCAGTCTGAACCCCCCCCTTTTTTTTTTTTTAAAAAAAATTTTAAAAAAAAATTTAAAAAATTAAAAATTAATTTCCCCAAAAAAAATTAAAAAAATTTTAATTTTTAAAAAAATTTTAAAAAAACCCAAAAAACCCCCAAAAAAAAAACCCCCAAAAAACCCCCCCTTTTTAAAAAAATTTTAAAAAAAAATTTTAATTTTTAAAAAAAATTTTATCCCCCAATTTTTTCCCCCTTTCGGTTTTCCCCCTTTCCCCCCCAAAAAAAATTTTTCTCCCCAAAAAAAAAATTTTTTTTTCCCCCAAAAAATTTAAAAAAATTTTTTAAAAACCCTTTTTAAAATTAAAAAAATTAAAAAATTAAAAAACCCTTTTTAAAATTAATTAAAAAAAAATTTTAAAAAAAAAAAAATTTTTTCGCCAATCATTCCCCCTTTTCCCCCTTTCCCCCAAAATCCCTTTTTAAAAAAAAAAAAAAAAAATCTGACATCATCATTAAAAAAAAAAAAATTTTTTTCCCCCTTTCCCCCTTTCGGTTTTCCCCCTTTCGCCCCCCAAAAAAATTTTTTCCCAAAAAACCCAAAACCCAAACCCTTCCCCCAAATAAAATTTAAAATTAAAAATTCGCCAATTTTAAAATTTTGACATCATAAATTTGACATCATCAATCAAAAAAAAAAATTTTTTTTTAAAATTTTAAAATTTTAAAATTTTAAAAAAAAACCCCCATAAAAACCCATAAAAAACCCCCGGCCCCTTTTAAATTAAAAAATTTTTCCCCCCTTTTTAAATAAAACCCATCAAAAACATAAATTTAAAAAAAAAAAACCCCCATAAATTTTTTTTTTTAAAAAAAATTTTTTCCATAAAACCCATAAACCCCTTTTCGCCAATTTGGGGTTTTTTTAAAAAAAAAAAAATTTTTTTCATAAATCGCCCCCTTTTGACATCATAAATCTAAAAAATTTTAAAAAAAAAATTAAAAAATTAAAAATTAATTCCCCCAAATAAAATTTTTCCAAAAAACCCAAAAAAATTTCCCCCCTTTCCCCCTTTTTAAAAAAATTTTAAAAAAAATTTAAAAGGGGCCTTTAAAAAAAAAAAAAAAATTCGCCAAAAAAAAACCCCCCTTTTAAAAAATTAAAAAAACCCCCTTTTTTAAAAAACCCAAAAAACCCAAAAAACCCAAAAAACCCAAAAAAATTTTAAAAAAAATTTTTTAAATTAAAAAAATTAAAAAATTCCCCCTTTCCCCCTTTCGGCCATAAAAACCCATAAAAAAAAAAAATTTTTTTTTTTTCATCAAAAAAAAAACCCCCATAAAACCCATAAAAATTTTTAAAAAACCCATAAAAACCCATCAAAAATAAAAAAATTTTTTTAAAAAAAATTTAAAAAAATTAAAAAATTACCCCAAAAAATTAAAAAATTAATTTTTTTGGCTTTTCCCCCCCAAAAAAAATTCCCCCTTTCGAAAAAAATTTTAATTTTCCCCCTTTCGGCCATAAAATTTAAAAAAAAAAAACCCCCATAAAACCCATAAAAACCCATTTTAAAATTTTTTTTTTTTTTTTTTTTTTTTTAAAAAAAAAAAAAAATCATCATTTTCCCATCAAAAAAAAACCCCAAAAAACCCAAAATTAAAAAATTAATTAAAAAAAAAAAAAAAACCCCCATTTTCCCCCAAAAAAACCCCTTTATAAAACCCATAAAACCCATAAAACCCATAAATTTTCCATAAAACCCATCATTTAAAAAAAAAAAAAATTTTTTTTTTGAAATCATAAATCTGACATCATCAGTTGACATAAATTTCCTTCAAAAAATTTTTAAAAAAACCCCCCCTTTTTTTTTAAAAAAAAATTTTAAAAAAAATTTAACATTTAAAAAAACCCCCTTTCTTTTTTTTTTTTAAAAAAAAATTTTAAAAAAATTAAAAACCCATTTTTTTTTTTTTTTAAAAAAAAAAAAAAAACCCCCATCAAAAAAAACCCCCCAAAAAACCCCCCAAACCCAAATCCCCCTTCGGTCCCCCAAAATTAAAAAAATTTTAAAAAAACCCAAAAAACCCAAAAAATTAATTTTTAAAAAAAAAGGCCATAAAACCCATCAAAAAATTTTAAATTTTTAAAAAATTTTAAATCAAAAAAAAAAAATTTTTTCCCCCCTTTCGCCATCAAAAAATTTTCCAAAAAAACCCAAAAAAACCCCCAAAATCAAAAAAAAAAAAAATTTTTTTTTTTTTTTTTTTTCTAAATTCATAAATCTGACTTCATCAGTCTGACATCATCATTCGAAAAAAAAAAAAAAAATTTTTTTCCCCCTTTCCCCCTTTCCCCCTTTCCCCCTTTCCCATAAAACCCATCAAAAAATTTTAAAATTTTAAAATTTTTTTTCCCCCTTTCGCCTTTTCCCCTTTCCCCCTTTCCCCCTTTCCCCCTTTCCCCCTTTCCCCCCCCCCCTTTTTAAAAAAAAAACCCCCAAAAAAATTTTTTTAAAAAATTAAAAAAAAAAAATTTTAAAAAAAATTTAAAAAATTACCCCTTTCCAAAAAATTTTTTTTTCCCAAAAAACCCAAAAAACCCATAAAACCCCTTCCCCCTTTCCCCCCAAAATTAAAAAATTAAAAAATTAAAAAATTAAAAAATTAATTCAAAACCCAAAAAACCCAAAAAACCCAAAAAACCCAAAAAACCCAAAAAACCCCCCTTTCCCCCTTTCCCCCTTTCGCCCCCCCTTTCCCCCTTTCGCCCCTTTCCCCCTTTCCCCCTTTTCACCCCAAAATCCCAATAAAAACCCATAAAACCCATCAAAAAAATTTTAAAACCCCCCCAAAATCCCCCCCAAAAAAAACCCCATAAAACCCATAAAACCCATCAAAAAAAAAAAAATTTTAAAATTTTTTGGTCTGACATCATAAATCTGACATCATCAGTCTGACATCATAAATCGACATCATCAGTCTAAAAATTTTAAAAAAAAAAATTTTAATTAAAAACCCATAAAAAAATTTTTTTTCGACATCATCAGTCTGCCCCCCTTTTTCACCCCAAAAAAAAAAAAAAATTTTTTTCCCCCTTTCCAAAAAAAAATTTAACCCAAAAAAAATTATTAAAAAAAAAAAAATTTTTTTAAAAAAAAAAAAAATTTTTTTTAAAATTTTAAAAAAAAAAATTTTAAAATTTTTAAAAATTTTAAAAAAAAAAAAAAATTTTTTTTTTTTTTTAAAAAAAAAAAATTTTAAAATTTTAAAATTTTTAAAAAAAAATTTTTTTTTTTTTAAAATTAAAAAATTAAAAAATTAATCCCCCAAACCCAAATAAAACCCCTTCCCCCTTCCCCCTTCCCCCTTTTAAAAAAAAATTCACCCCTTTTTTCCCATAAAACCCATAAAACCCATCAAAAAAAAAAAAAAAAAATTTTTTTTTTTTTTTTTTTTTTAAAAAAAAAAAAAAAAATTTTTTTCCAAAAAAATTAAAAAAAAATTTAAAAAATTAATTTAAAACCAAATTAAAAAATTAATCCCCCAAATAAAATTTTAAAATTTCCCCCAAATCAAAAAATTCCCCCCAAAAAAAAAAATTTTAAAATTTTAAAAAAAAAAAATTTTTTTTTTTTTTTTAAAAAAAAAAAAAAAAAAAAAAAAAATAAAAAAAATTTTTTTTTTTTTTTTTAAAAAAAAAAAAAAAAATTAAAAAAATTTTAAAAAAAAAAAAAAAAAAAATTTTAAAAAAAATTCGCCCCCCAAAAAAAATTTTGACATCATAAATCTGACATCATCAGTTTTTTTTTTTCCCCCAAAAAAAAACCCAAAAAACCCAAAAAAAAATTAAAAAATTAAAAAAATTAAAAAAACCCCCTTCCCCCAAAAAAACCCAAAAAACCCACCCAAAATTAAAAAATTAAAAAAATTTTAAAAAAAAATTTTAATTTCCCCCTTTCCCCCTTTCGCCAATAAAACCTAAAAAAAATTTCGGGCCATCATTTAAAATTTTAAAATTTTAAAATTTCGACATCATCAACCCCCCCCCCCCCTTTTTTTTTTTTTAATTAAAAAACCCTTTAATTTTTAAAATCCCCCAAAATCCCCCTTTCGGAAAAATTAAAAAATTAAAAACCCAAATAAAACCCCAAATAAAATTCAAAAAAATTAAAAAATTAAAAAATTAAAAAATTTTAAAAAAACCCAAAAAAATTTTTCCAAAAAACCCAAAAAACCCAAAAAAAAATTTTCGCCTTTTCCCCCTTTTCGCCAATCAAAAAAATTTTAAAAAAAAAAATTTCTGACATCATCAGTCTGACTTTTTAAAAAAATTTTAAATTTTTTACCCAAAAAAAAAATTTTTTTTTTTTTTTTTTTAAAAAAAAAAAAAAAAAAAATTTTTTTTTTTTTGACATCATCAAAAAAATTAATTAACCCCTTCCCCCCTTTAAAAAAAAATTTTAAAAAAAATTTTTTTAAATCCCCCTTCCCCCTTCCCCCTTCCCCCCTTTTAAAAAAAAATTTTAATTCGTTTTTTAAAAAAAAAAAAAAATTTTTTTTAAAAATTTTTAAAAAAAAAAAACCCAAAAAAAATTAAAAAAAATTTCCCCCTTTCCAAAAATTTTTTAAAATTAAAAAAAAAATTTTCCAATCCCCCCCTTTCGCCAATAAAACCCATAAACCCCCAAAAATTTTAAAAAAAAAATTTTAAAAAAAAAATTTTAAAAAAAAAAAAAAAAAATTTTTTCCCCCTTTCGCCCCCCAAAAAAATTTCTTAACCATCTCCCATAAAAACCCATAAAACCCCCCTTTCGGCCATAAATTTAAATTTTTTTTGGGAAAAAAATTTCATCAAAAAATTTTAAACCCCCCTTTTTCCCCCTTTGGGGTTTTTTTAAAAAAAAAATTTTAAAAAAAATTAATTTAAAATTTAAAAAATTAAAAAAAACCCCCTTCCCCCTTCCCCCTTCCCCCAAATTAACCCTTCAAAATTCAAAAAAATTTTCCCCCTTTCACCCCCTTTTAACACCCCCCTTTTTCGCTAAAAATTAAAAAAAAAATTTTAAAAAAAATTAAAAAATTAAAAAATTTAAAATCCCCCTTCCCCCTTCCAAAAAACCCAAAAAACCCAAAAAAACCCAAAAAAATTTTAATTAAAATTAAAAAATTTTTTCCAAAAAATTAAAAATTAAAAAATTAAAAAAAAAATTAAAAAATTCCCCCTTTCGGCCATAAAACCCATTTTTTTCATCAGTCTGACATCATCAGTCTGACATCATCAGTCTGACATCATCAAAAAAAAAAAAAAAAAAAATTTTTTTTTTAAAATTTTTTAAAAATTTAAAATTTCCAAATTTTAAAAAAAAAATTAAAAAAATTTTAATTCCCCCTTTCCCCCAAAATCCCCCTTTTAATTAAAAATTAAAAAATTAAAAAAATTTTAAAAAAAAAATTTTAAAAAAAAATTTCCCATCATAAACAAAAATTTAAAAAAAAAAATTTTTAAATCTTTTTTTTTTTAAAAAAAAAAAAAAAAAAAAAAATTTTTTTCCATCAAAACCTTAAAGGGAAAAAAAAAAAAAAATTTTTTTCCCCCTTTCGCCATAAAAACCCCCTTTTAAAAAAAAAAAACCCCCATAAAAAACCCCCAAAAAAAAAACCCCCCCTTTTAAACATAAAACCCATAAAACCCATCATCGCCAAAACCCAAAAAATTTAAAAAATTAATTCAAAAAAAATTAATTAAAAAAAATTTAATTAAAATTAAAAATTAAAAAATTTTAAAAAAAACCCCCATCAAAAAAAAAAAATTTTTTAAAAAAAAATTTTAAAAACCCTTTTTTATTTTTCATTTTTAAAATTTTAAAAAAAAAAAATTCCCCTTTCTTTTTTTTTTTTTTTTTTTTTTTTTCCCCTTAACCCCCAAACCTTTTTTTTTTTTTAAAAAATAAAACCCATAAAAAAAAAAATTTTTTTTTTCTTCTGACATCATCAGTCTGACATCATCAGTCTGACATCATCAGTTTGACATCTTCAGTCTGACTTTATCAATAAAAAAACCTAAAATTAAAAAATTTTTAAAATTTTTTTTAAAATCATCAGTCTGACATAAAAAAAAAATTTTTTTTTCATAAATCTAAAAAGTCTGACATCATCTTCTGACATCATCAGTCTGACATCATCAGTCTGAAAAAAAAAACATAAACCCCCCCTTTTTAAAAAAAAAAATTTTTAAAAAAAATTTAACCCAAATTAACCCAAATCAAATAAAGGCCCCTTTTAAAAAAAATTTTAATTAAAAAAAAAAAAATTTTTTTTTTTCAAAAACCATCACCCCCTTTTTCCCAATAAAACCCATAAAAAACCCATCAAAAATAAAATTTTAATTTCGCCAAAAAAAAATTTAAAAATTAAAAAAATTTCCCCCAAACCCTTCCCCCTTTCCCCCTTTTAAAACCCAAAAAACCCAACCCAAACCCTTCCCCCTTCCCCCAAACCCTTTTAAAAAAAAATTTTTTAATTCAAAAAAAAAAAAAAAAAAAATTTTTTTTTTTTGACATCATAAATCGACATCATAAATCAAAAAAAAAATTTTTTTTTTTCAGCCAATAAAACCCATAAAACCCCTTTCCCCCCCAAAAATTCCCCAAACCCAAATCCCCCCCAAAAAAAAATTTTAAAAAAACCCAAAAAACCCATCTTTCCCCCAAAAAAACCCAAAAAAAAATTTTTTAAAAAAAATTCCCCCCCCTTTTTTTTCGGCCCCAAAAAAAAAATTTTGACATCATCAGTCTGAAATCATCAGTCTAAAAAATTTTAACATAAAATTTTTTTTAAAAAATTTTTAAAAAAATTTTAAAAAAAAATTAACCCTTAAAAAAAATTTCAGCCAAAATTCGGTTTTCCCCCTTTCCCCCTTTCGGCCATTTTAAAATTTTAAAATTTTAAAAAAAAAAAAAAAAAAATTTTTTTTTTTCATCAGTCTGACATCTTCTTTTTTTCCCCCCCCCCCTTTTTCATAAATTAAAAAAAACCCCCATCACCCCCTTTCTCCCCTTTCGCCCCCCATAAAACCCATCATTTATAAAAAATTTTTCCCCCTTTCGAAAAAATTTCCCATAAAACCCATCAAAAACCATAAAACCCATAAACCCCCTTTCGCCCCCCAAAATTAAAAAAATTAAAAAATTCCCCCTTTCCCCCTTTCGCCCCCCCCTTTTCCCTTAAAACCCATAAAAACCCACCCCCCCCCTTTTTCGCCCCCCAAAAAAAATTTTCGGCCATAAAACCCATCAAAAATAAAACCCCCCAAAAAACCCCCCCTTTTAAAATTTTTAAAAATTTTAAAATTTTTTTTTTTTTAAATTCACCCAAAAAAAAATTTTAAAATTTTAAATTTTTTCCATAAAACCCATAAAAACCCATAAACCCCCTTTCCCCCTTTCAAAAAAAAATTTTAATTCGCCAAAAAAAATTTAAAAAATTAATTTTAAAAAAAAAATTTTTTTCCCCCAAAACCCCAAAAATTCGCCCCCCATCAAAAAAAATTTCGGCCATCTTTAAAATTTTAAAATTTTTTTTAAAAAAAAAAAAAAAAAAAAAAAACCCCCCCCCCCCCCCCCCCCCCCCTTCCCCCAAAAAAAAATTTTAAAAAACTTTTCCCAAAAAATAAATTTTTTTTTTTAAAAAAAAAAAATTTTTTTTTTAAAAAATTAAAAAAAATTTATTTAAAAAATTAAAAAATTATTAAAATTAAAAAATTTTCCAAAACCCTTTAAAATTTTTTTTAAAAAAAAAAAAATTTTTTTTTTTTTTTTTCATCAGTCGTTTTTTAAAAAAAAAAAACCCCCCCCCCCCCCCCCATAAAACCCATCAAAAAAAAAGGGACATCATCAGTTTGACATCTTCAGTCTAAAATTTTTTTTTAAAAAAAAAAAAAAATTTTTTTTAAAAAAAAATTAATTAAAAAAAAAAAAAACCCCCCCCAAAAAAACCCATCATTTAAAAAAAAAAAATTTTTTTTTCATCTTTTTAAAAAAAAAAACCCCCCAAAAAAAAAAAAAATTTTTTTAAATTTTTTTTTAAAATTTTAAAAAAAAAAACCCCCATAAAACCCATCAAAAAAAAAAAAAAAAAAAACCCCCATCAAAAAATTTTAAAAAAAATTTTTTTTCCCCCAAATTAATTTCATAAAACCCATAAAAAACCCCCCCAAAAATTTCCCAAATAAAAAAATTTTTTTTTCAAAAAATTTTGCCCTCTTTTTGGTTAAAAATTTTAATTAAAAAAAAATTTTTTTTTTAAAAAAACCCCCCCCTTTAAAATTAAAAAATTAAAAAATTAAAAATTAAAAAATTAAAAAATTAAAAATTAAAAAAGGCAAAAAAAAACCCCCAAAAAATTTAAATCATCATTTTTTTTCCCCCCATCAAAAAAAAACCCCCCCCCCCCCAAAAAAAAAAAAATTTTCCCATAAAACCCCTTTCGCAAAAAAAAATTTTAAAAAAAAATTTTTAAAATTAAAAAATTAATAAAATTCCCCCTTCCCCCAAAAATTAAAATAAAACCCATCAAAAAAAAAAAATTTTTCATAAAAATTTTCATCAGTTTTTTTTCACCCTTTTTTTTTTTTTTTTTTTAAAATTTTAAATTCAAAAAATTTAACCCAAACCCAAAATTAAAAAAATTTTCCATCAAAAAAAATCATCGTCGACTTCATCAGTTTTTTTTTTAAAAAAAAAAATTTTTAATTTTTTAAAACCCTCAGTCTAAAAAATTTTAAAAAAAAAAATTTTAAATTTTCAAAAAAAAATTTAAAAAATTAATCCCCCCTTTAAAAAATTTCCCCCAAATAAAACCCCAAATCCCCCTTCAAAACCCTAAAAAAAAATTCCCCCTTTCGGCCATCATTTAAATTTTTAACCCCCCCCAAAAAAATTGCCCCAAAAAAATTTTAAAATTTTAAAATTTTTCATCAGTCTGACATCATCAGTTTTTTTTTTTTTTTTTTTTCCCCCCCCCCCATCCCCATAAATTTAAATAAAAAACCCATAAAACCCCCTTTTTCCCTTTAAAAAATTTTTTTTTTTAAAAAAATCCCCCTTTCCCCCTTTCCCCCTTTCCCCCTTTTTAAAAAAATTTTTAAAACCCAAAACCCCCAAAAAAACCCCCTTTTAACCCCCAAATAAATTTAAAATTTTGCCCCCCCAAAAAATCAGTCTGACATCATCAGTCTGACATTTTTCCATCAAAAAAAAAAAAAAAAAAAAAAAATTTTTTTTTTTTTCCCCCCCATAAACCCCCCCTTTTTAAAAAAAATTTTTCCAAAAAAAATTTTAAAAAAATAAACAAATAAAAACCCCCAAAAAAAAAATTTTTTTAAAAAAAATTTTTTAAATAAAACCCACCCCCTTTTTTTTTAAAAAAAAATTTTTCCAAAACCCCAAATTAAAAAAAGGCTAAAAAATTTTTCCCCCAAACCCTTCCCCCCAAATAAAACCCCCCCCCCCCAAAAAAAAAATTTTAAAAAATTCCCCCCAAAAAAAAAAAAAAATTTTTTTTTTAAAAAAGGGAACCCAAAAAAAAAATTTTAAAATTTTAAAATTTTAAAATTTTAAAATTTTAAAAAAAAATTTTTTTTAAAAAAAAAAAACCCCCTTTTAAAAAAAATTTTAACCCCTTTCAAAAAAAAATTTTAAAAAAAATTCGCCCCCCAAAAACACCCTTTTCCCCAAAAAAAAAATTTTAAAAAAAAATTTTAAATCGGCCAAAATTCAAAAAAAACCCCCATAAACCCCCTTTCGGTTTTCCCCCAAAATCAAAAAAAATTCCCCTTTTAAAAAAACCCCCCAAAATCCCCCAAAATCACCCCAAAATCAGCAAAAATTTAAAAAAAAGGGGCCATCAAAAAATTTTGACATCAAAAAAAAAAAAATTCTTTAACCCCCTTTCCCCTTTCGCCAAAAAAAAAAAAAATTTTAAAAAAAAAATTTAATTAAATCGCCCCCCATAAAACCCTTTATTTTTTTTTTTTAAAAAAAAAAATTTTTAAAAAATTAATTAAAAAAAAAATTTTTTTTTAAAAAATTTTTTTTTTTAAAATTTTCCCCCAAAAAAACCCCCTTCCCCCTTCCCCCTTTTTTCCCCTTAAAACCCCTTTTTAAATTAATCCCCCAAATTTCCCCCAAAAAAAAAAATTTTTTTTTAAAAAAAAAAAAAACCCCCATAAAAACCCATAAAAACCCATAAAACCCATTTTAAAATTTTTTTTTTTTAAAAAAATTTTTAAAAAATTAAAAAAAAATTTTTTAAAAAAAAAAACCCCCCTTAAAAAATTAATTAATTTCCCCCCAAAAAAACCCATCAAAAAAAATTTTTAAATCAGTCTGACATCATCAGTTTTTTTTCTTTTAAAAAAAAAAATTTTTCTGTCATCAGTCTGACATAAAAACCCCCCTTTTAAAATTTTTCCATAAACCCCCTTTCCCCCAAAATAAAAACCATAAAAAATTTTTCGCCTTCTTCGGGTTTTCGGAAAAAACCCCAAAAAAACCCCCAAAAAAACCCCCCAAAAAAATTTTAAAAAAAAATTTTAAAAAAACCCAAAAAACCCAAAAAAATTTTCCCCCTTTCCAAAAAAAATTTTTAAAAACCCAAAAATTAAAAAAAAAAATTTTTTGTTAAACCCCCCTTTCCCCCAAATTAATAAATTTAAAATTAACCCTTCCCCCTTCCCCCAAAAAACCCCCAAAAAACCCAAAAAAAATCATTTGGACATCATAAATCTGACATCATCAGTCTGACATCATCAGTCTGACTTTTTTTTTTTTTCCCCCCCCCCCCATAAATTTTTAAAATTTTTTTTAAAATTTAAAAAATTAAAAAATTTTAAAATTTAAAAAAAAACCCAAAAAAAATTTTTTTAAAATTAATTAAAATTAAAAAACCCCCGGAAAATTTTTCCCCATCAAAAATTTAAATTAATTTTTCCCCCTTTCCCCTTTTGACTTTTTAAAAAAAAAAATTTTTTCCCCCAAAAAAAACCCGGCAAATTTAAAAAAACCCCAAAAAAATTCGTTCCCCCCTTTTAAAATTTTAATTTAAAAGGACATTTTTTCCATCTTTTTTTTTTTAAAAAAAAAAAAAATTTTTCCCCCCCTTTTTAATCTTTTAAAAAACCCAAAAAATTTTAAAGGCCCCCCTTTAAACCCCCCCCCTTTTTTTAAAACCCCGGAAAAACATAAATTTCCATAAAACCCATCAAAAAAAAACCCCCCCTGCTTTTTTAAACATCAAAAAAAAAAACCCCCTAAAACAAAAATTTCCCCTTTTCCCCCTTTTTTTAAAAATTTTTCCCCTTTAAAAATTAAAAAAAAACTAATTCCCAAATCAAAAAAAAAAGGCCTTTCCTGACATCATCAGCCCTTTTGGGAAAAAATTTTTAAAAAAGCTAAATAAAAAAAAAAAAAATTAAAAAAAAAATTTTAAAAAAAAATTTTAAGGTTCATCAAAAAAAAAAAATTTTTTTTCCCAAAAAAACCCCCCTTTTTTAAATTTTTTTTAAAAAAAAAAAAAAAAATTTTTTTTTTTTTAAATTCGGGTTTTTTAAAAAAAAAAAAAAAAAAATTTTTTTTATTTCTCCCCTTTTTTTAAATCAAAAAAAAATCTTTATTAAAAAAAAATTTCAAAAAAAAAAATTAAAAAACCACCCAAAAATTTCCCCCCCCCCCTTTTTTTAAAAAATTTTTTTTAAAATAAAGGTTAAAAAAAACCAAAAAACCCCTCGGAAAAATTTTCCCCTTAAAATTTTCCCCTTTTAAAAAAAAATTTTTTCACCCCCAAAAAAAACCCCCTTTTAATAAAACCCATCAAAAAATTAATTATAAATTAAAAGTCGACATCATCAGTTTTGAAAATAAATCAGTTTTTGACATCATCAGTCTGGACATCATCAGTCTGACATCATCCAATCGGACATCATCATGCTACACCCCCCCCCCCCCCCCCCCCCCCCCCCCCCCCCCCCAAAAAAAAAAAAAAAAAAAAAAAAAAAAAAAAAAAAAAAAAATCAAAGTCTGACATCATCAGTCGACATCATCAGTCTGAATCATCAGTCTGAAATAAATCAGTTTTTGACATCATCAGTCTGACATCATCATTTAAAAAGGACATCATCAGTCTGACATTCATAAAGTCTGATCATCAGTCACATCTCATTTTCCTGGACATCATCAGTCTGACATCATCAGTCTGACATCATCAGTCTGACATCATCAGTCTGAATATCAGTCTGACATCATCAGTTGACACATCAGTCTGACATCATCAGTCTGACATCATCAGTCTGACATCATAAATCGACATCATCAGTCTGACATCATCAGTCTGACTTCATCAGTCTGACATCATCAGTCTGACATCATCAGTCTGACATAATCAGTCTGACATCATCAGTCTGACATCATAAATCTGACATCATCAGTCTGACATCATCAGTCTGACATCATCAGTCTGACATCATCATCGACATCATAAATCTGACATCATCAATTGACATCATCAGTCTGAATCATCAGTCTGACATCATCGTCTGACATCATCAGTCTGACATCATCAGTCTGACATCATCAGTCTGACATCATAAATCTGACATCATCAGTCGACATCATCAGTCTGACATCATCAGTCTGACATCATCAGTTTACATCATCAGTCTGACATCATCAGTCTGACATCATAAATCGACATCATCAATCTGACATCACCCATCTGACATCATAAATCTGACATCATCAGTTGAATCATCAGTCTGACATCATCAGTCTGAAATCATCAGTCTGACATCATCAGTCTGACATCATCAGTCTGACATCATCAGTCTGACATCATCAGTCTGACATCATCAGTCTAACATCATCAGTCTGACATCATCAGTCTGACATCATCAGTCTGACATCATCAGTCTGACATCATCAGTCGACATCATCAGTCTGACATCATCAGTCTGACATATCAGTCTGACATCATCAGTCTGACATCATCAGTCTGACATCATCAGTCTGACATCATCAGTCTGACATCATCAGTCTGACATCATCAATCAGACATCATCAGTCTGACATCATCATCTGACATCATCAGTCTGACATCATCAGTCTGACATCATCAGTCTGAATCATCAGTCTGACATCATCAGTCTGACATCATCAGTCAGACATCAATGAATCTCAGTCTGACATCATCAGTCTGAATCATCATCTAACATCACAGTCTGACATCATCAATCACATCTACTCATCATCTGCTCATCTTGACATAAATTTGACATCATCCTAAATCATCTTACATCATCAATCGCATCATCAGTCTATCATCAGTCAACTTTCCATCAGTCTGACATCATCAGTCTGACATCATCATTACTCATCAATCATCAATCTGACAATCATCTGACAAAATTCTGACATATCAGTCTGACATCATCGTCTGAAATTCAGTCAATTCTGACATCATCAGTCAGACATCATCAGTCTGACATCATTCTGACATCATCAGTCCTTAATCATTGACATCCCTTGACATTCATCAATTCAGACATCATCTTTTCCCATCAATCTGACATCATCAGTCTGACAATCATCAATCATCAGTCTGAATCTCAGTCTGACATCATCAGTCTGACATCATCAGTCTACATCATAAATCGACATCATCAGTCTGACATCATCAGTCTGACATCATCAGTCTGACATCATCAGTCTAAATCTCGGGCCATCATCAGTCTGATCAATACATCATAAATTACATCAAAATTAATCAGTCTGACTACAGTCTGACTCACAGTCTGACTACAGTCTGACTACAGTCTGACTCACTCTACATCTTCGATCATCAGTCTGACTCATCAGTCTGAACCATCAGTCTGACATCATCAATCAGCCCTTAAATTTCATCAGTCTGAACACATTAAACCATTAATCATATCTGACATCATCATTTAATTCAAAAATAAAACCCATAAAACCCATCATCTGACTCATCATCGAATATCATCGCACATCGTCTGCATCATCAGTTGCATCATCAGTCTGACATCATCAGTCTGACATCATCATCGACATCAATCGACATCATCATCTGACCATAAAACCCATCAGTCTGACATCATCAGTCTGACATCATCATCGAACATATCGACATCATCAGTCTGACATCTCATCTGAATCATCAGCTGACCATCAGTCTGACATCATCATCTGACTCATCAGTTGACATCATCTCGACATCATCAGTCTGACATCATCATCGACATCTCAGTCTACATCATCATCTGACATCACAGTCTGACATCATCATCGCATCATCATCTGAATCATCATTGAATCTCAGTCGCATCGTCAAAATCTCGTCTGACATCATCGTTG